>JAHWFP010130398.1:32057-65922 GCA_023313725.1 Lithobius niger
GTGATGGTGGTTCCGTCTGCCATTCCGATGCGGCGGCAGTTTCCATAGCTCAGCCCCGAGTAGTCTCGCCTCCTGATGCTTATGCCGAACGGTTAAAAGCAGGCAAACCGTCTTACATAACGTTGATCAAGCCCACCAATAACGAGCTACCACCCTCGTTTGCCAAGGCTCGCCTGCAGACTATCCCGTTCTCTGAGATCGATGGCCAGGTTGAGGACATTCGTCCCCTTGACTCTGGCTGGCTCCTGGTACAATCACGGAACCATCTACAAAAAGAAAAACTCGAATCCCGTTTACAGTCTGTTACAGGAATTGAGACAAAGTCAGTTAATACCATAGCCCCCCAAATCCAAATCTCTGGGGTGAAACCAGCTACACGGCTGAGTCCTTACTTAAATCTATTCTTACTAATAACCCGGCACTTATTCAGAGACTTGGAGACGCTGGTGCAGAAACCTTCGAACATGGTTTAAAGATCTTGAACAAACGTCCTTGCCGGAACAAGATGAAAGAACTGGTTCGTTCAGACTACCCCTCTTGTGTTTAAGGAATTGCTCTCTGTCGAACGTCTGGCCCTAGACTGGACCATAGTGTACGTTACGGAACACGTGAATGTGACCCGTTGTTTTCGCTGCCAGGCTTACGGACATACCACCAAGTACTGTCGTCAGAATGAAATCTTCTGTTTTTTCTGTAGCGACGACCATCATAGCTCCCGACTCTCGGTCGAACCGTTCCTGCTGTGCGAATTGTTGCCGTGCCCGACTGGCAGACGTATACCACCCAGCATACGACCAGACATGTCCAATTTAAAGAACTTTGAATCACAGAAGAAGAAAGTCGCTTTATGCCAGATTTCGACTGAACTGTGGCAGGGGCTCTAGTGCCTCGTCTCTCCTACAATCTCAGGCCGATAAAATGGACGTGGACATTCATTTGCTACAAGAACCATGATGGAGCGATATCAACACCAGTATTGTTACTAACTTTCGGACATTCCACCTTAACGAGTCTAAGGTGTTGACTATTATACGTAATAACCGGATCCCTGTCTTCCACTTGCCCCAGCTCTCATCTTCTAACTTTATTGCTACCAGGATCGACCTGCAAGACCATGCTATTCTGCTGGTCAACGTGTACCTCCCGCCCAACCATGACGTTCACGAAGAATTGTGCGTTCTTGAAACCCTGTGTGCGAAGTACCCGTTTATCTTGATAGCCGGAGACTTTAACGCCCATAATCCGGTTTGGAGTGGCTCCGTTTTGGACCACCGAGGTGCTCTTATTGAAGACCTTCTGTCTAGCTGCAACTTGTAAATCTCTAATTCCCCGACTTCTTTGCCCACGTTCGAGTCAAGCAACGGCACCAGCTGGGTAGACCTGACCCTCTCCTCTTGTCTTAATGTAACTTCTCGGACTGTTCTCGAACATAAGTACCTTTCTTACGCGATTGCTTTCTCCGAACCCACGTCCTTTGCTGTCAGGCCTAAAACTTGTTTCGATGCCACCAATACTGATTGGATATCTTACCGTCGTCTCTTGTGTGATGCCGCTCCCGCCATCGAACGTGCTTAACAAGGAGCCCTTTGCTTTTACCAGACCTGTCTCCGGGCTTGTGCTTTGACCATGTGCAAGGTTAGTTACAAACCATCTACGACTATCAAGTGGTGGACTGTTGAGCTCAGGGCCCAACATCAGCACCTTCGTGTCTTACGCCGCCGTTGGCAAAAATCCAGTCCTGAAGAGAAAGCTCACAACAACGTTATCTTTCGACAGGCTCGTACCAACTATGCCAAATCTATCAAGGCCGCTAAAATTCTGTCTTGGCGTGACTTCTGCCGAAAGCGTTGTACCTTGAGGGAACCTTTCGCTTTGCCCTATAAAATCCTGGTTAAGAAACAAAAGACCAAACTTAGTCTTGTGTCTCAACAGCTCCACGACCAATCCTGGACCATCTCCATCCTGGACACGACCAGGCACCTTCTTGCCACCCTGTTCCCAGCTGACGCCCTCGGCTGTGACACTCCCTACCACACCGAAGTCCGTTGACTAATCCAGACGGACAGGCCAACCCCTTGTGTGGGTCCCGCTTTCACTCACGTCGAACTCTGTACAGCTATTCGGAGTTTTGCACCTCACAAGGCAGCTGGTGAAGATGGTTTTCCGGTGGTGGCTTGACTCACACTTATTAAACTGTTGCCTCCAGGAAGGTGCGTTTCCCACCTGTTGGAAGACGGCGTACGTGACGTGGGTTCCTAAACCAAACGGGACTTATCGCCCCATGTGCTTAATGTCTGTGGTTGGCAAGGTTTTAGACAAACTTATGACTCGACGGTTGACATATTTTTTGGAGCATGGAGGCCATCTGTCCGCTAGACAATATGGATTTCAGCAACAAAAATCCACTCAACACGCAATTCGCAATTACTTAGACTGTGTTCACGAATGTTGGGACAATCAATGACACTGTCTTGCCATTTCACTTGATATGTCCAATGCTTTCAATACTGCCTGGCATCCTACTATTATTCACTTTTTGCGCACTGTTCAGTGCCCCAAGAATCTTGGTACTCTCGTACAAAGTTTTTCAACTGGCAGAATTGCTACGTCTAACAGCCTTGTGATCCCCATGACCAGGGGGTGCCCCCAGGGATCCTCTTCTGGAGCCATTCTCTGGTTGACGGTAATGGAGGGTCTTTTGCGTTCCTTCCCTTATGACCCTGACTTTCGTGACTTACAAGGTTTCGCTGATACCTTGGTATTGTGCTTTGGAACGTCTATGAAACGTATCACTGCCATCTGGCGTATCTCTGAACCCCTCATCCAGTAATGGGCTACGAACAATCACCTTACTTTCAATAAGGGAAAGACTGTTGCTGTTATTCACCCTTGCTCCATGACTAAGGATCGCCCTTACATCAGGTTTATGGATGTTCCGGTTCCCATGAAGCCTGCTATGCGCTAAATGATAGATTCCGAACTATCTTGGAGACCTCACATTACCTATCTCCTGGTCACCGTCTTCACCTGGTCACTGGTCACACTTGGGGTACCCGGAAGCCTGTTCTTCGTATTCTATACCGCCGTGGTACTCTTTCCATTCTTACTTACGGTTGTTCCATCTGGGGACATGTTGCCCTTACCGCCTAGTTTTATCGCCAACTCGAGGCTATTCAGCGCCCTTTTTTGCTTTCCCTTTGTGCGGCTTATCAAACTACTTCTACCCATGCCTTGCAGATCTTGTCTGGTGAACCTCCCCTTCCCTTACAAATCTCCGCTCTCTGTGACCATTTCCGTCGCTTCCAAACCGATCGTTTTGCTCATCCCGTCAAGCCTGTACACTGGCCGGTTCCCTACCGTCTCTATCTGTTTCCTGTCAACCTGTTCTACTGTCCTGATCCGATAGCCCTCACGCTTTACGACGATGGCTCTAAGAAGGGTGATTGTGTTGGGGCCGCCGTTGTTGTGCGTCATAACGACATCACTATCCGTTCTTATAGTTACAAACTTCCTTCACTTTGTTCTTCCTATCAGGCTGAACTTTTTGCCTTTGCTCAGGCTGTGTCCATCCGTGGTGAAATCTTTGGTGAACCTGTGGATATTTGTACCGATTCGTTGTCTGTCTTGACTGCGCTTAACTAACCCTCACCGGCACAAGTTGCTGATGACCTGTTACACGACTTTATGTGCCACACCTACTCGTCTTTTTTGGACTAGGAGTCACATTGGAATCAGTGGGAACGAAGAGGCGGACCGGCTTGCCGAGGCTGCAGGCACTGTGGACTCCCTTTGTGTTTAGTGTGATTGTGCTCTCCCTCGTTGTGTTTCCAAGGCCCAGAAGCGCACGGATCTCCTAACAGCATGGCGTGCCCCCTGGTCACGTCCCAGACTGGCCGTTGGACGTACCAATTTCTGCCGTCTCCGGACATGGCCTTCCATGTTCCAACGCCTTGTTTAACATTCTTGCTCACTAACCATGGCCCCATGGCCTCTTATTTATGCCGCTTCAAATGTCGTCTCTTTGTCGTTGCAGGGTTGCGGACGAGACGCCTCCCATATCATCTTTGATTGTGGATTGCCCTACCGTCGTCATGCTCGCCACGACCTGATCCAATCTGTTACTGGGCGGAATCACTCATGGCCTTGTGCCCTCCAGGAGCTGTTGTCCCCTTCCCTGTTACCCACCTTCACCGTGTTCGCACGGTCCTGTTTTAAGGAAATGCCCCCTCCCGAAACCTGACCATCTTTTCATCCATCGTCACCATCCATCGTCGCCTGACCATCTTTTCATGTGCGAAGCTTATGGGTCTTGTGTCGCTTGCGGTGCATTGCTTCGTCCCACAGTTACCCCCCGGGGTGCTGCCGTTCTTTGTTGTATCTGACTAGGCTGTGGGCAGTGGGAGTTTCGAGGTCCGTTGTTTTGCCCTTCACCTCTGTACTTGGCCCTGTCGTTGACCTTGATTGGTCGATGACATGGAATCTTTTGCTATCCGTCTATTTTTATATTATATTTATATGTTTACCCGTTGACATAGTTTATAGTCATGTGGTGCGAGTGTTGTGTGCGTGTGCTGATGGATGTGTGGTGTGGATGTGTTCAATCGCTTTGTGAGCTCTTGAACCCCCGCTGAAAAGATTCTGGTTGGTGGATGGGCGATGGGGTTGTCTTGACTGTGGTTTTGAGAGTTGGCGGGTGCCCCCCCCCCCCTTTTTCCCCCCCTGTGCCAACCACCCTGGCGCCAGTTGATGCCTCACGGTGGGTAACTGTAGGGCGGTGGTCCGCCGCCCTGAATACTCCATTGTCCCTATAACAGCTCCTGCGGCGTGCTTTGTCGAGATTTTCGAAACAAAGTACGTGAAGGCCTAATCAGCTAAACCGAATTGTTTTTAGTAAACGACCGCCTAACGATTGCTGACATAGGTTACCACCTTATACCCTTGCCATGTAATACTTTGGCGGACACCTGTTCGTTTTGTGTGGTCTTGTGGGTGCGTTTGATACTATTTCGTTTCACTGTTTTTTTATTGCTTTTGAGTGCGTGAACCCCAATCAATCATGTCACCCCCTCCCCTCCCCCCAGCCCTTCCACCTGATTCTGACCCTTCCAAATCTGACCCTAATCATGTAGATGAACAACTGTTTGAAAATGATCCGTTACAGAGTTCGGTTGTTACTCTTGATGATTCATGTGAACTCCCTTCCACAGCCGAAGAGATTGTGCGTTTTGCCATTGACTTGGCCGACCATGTAAAGACCGCCACAATGGAAACGAATGGTAATAAAATTAGATTTAGCCTTGAGCATAGAGACTTAGTTCTTACTAGCGTACAGAGTCTGTTGCACTATGTTAACTTGCTAAATGCTAAAGTTGCTGACTTAACCATTTCGAACCTTAAACTTGAGAACACTGTGGTAAACATGAAACTAGCTCTAAACGAAGAGAAACAACACGGTGATCCTGTCTGTCATCTTGACACGGCGACTGTTCCATTGATACAGTCTCGAAGTTCACCACCTGATGCCTACGCCGAGCGGCTAAAAGCAGGTAAACCATCATATATTACTTTGATTAAGCCCACGAACAATGAGTTACCACCCTACAGACCATTCCAGTCTCTGAGATTGATGGGCAGGTTGAGGATATTCGTCCTCTTGAATCCCGATCTGGGGAGGTTCCGTTTTGGACCATCGGGGTGCTCTTATTGAAGACCTAGCGTCTAGTAGCTATTTGTGCATTTTGAACTCCCCGACTTCCCTTCCTACTTTTCAGTCAAGCAACGGCATTAGTTGGGTGGACCTGACACTTTCCTCTGGTCTTAATGTGATTTCTTGGACTGTTCTCGAACATCCCACGCTTTGTGACCACAGGTACCTTTCTTATGTAATCACCTTCTCTGAACCCACGTCCTTTGCTGTTGACCCTAAGCCTTGTTTCGATGCCACGAACACTAACTAGATTGTTTACCGACGTCTTCTGTGTGACGCCGCTCCTGCTATCGAACGTGCTCTCCTTGATGGGGCTGAACAGGGAGCCCTTTGTTTTTATCAGAACTGCCTTCAGGCTTGTGCTCTGACCATGTGCAAGGTCCGTTATAAGCCTTCTACGACCATTAAGTGGTGGACTGTCGAACTTCAGGTCCAACGTCAGCACCTCCGTGCCTCACGCCGCCGATTGCAAAAATCTTGCCCTGACGAGAAAGCTCATAACAACGCAATTTTTCGACAGGCTCGTACTACTTGCGCTAAATCCATTAGGGCTGCAAAAATTTCGTCCTGGCGTGACTTCTGTCGCAAGCGTTGCACCTTGAGGGAATCGTTTGCTTTGCCCTATAAAATCCTTGTGAAAAAGCAGAAGACCAAACTATTGTCTTATGGCTCAACAACTCCCTGACCAATCCTGGACTACCGCCAATTAGGAAACGACCGAACACCTCCTTGCCACTTTGTTTCCATTTGACGTTCTCTGTTGTGACACTCTATCACACCGAAATCCGTAGGCAAATCCAGACGGAATGGCCAACCTCTTGTGTGGATCCCAATTTCACTCATGTTGAACTTTGTGCCACCATTCGGAGTTTTGCTCCCCATAAGGCATCTGGCGAGGATGGTTTTCCAGTGGCAGCTTTAACCCATACGTACACGGCTTTGGGCGATCTCTGGCTACGGGTTCTGAATTGTTGTCTTCAGGAAGGTGCATTTCCCACTTGTTGGAAATCAGCCTATGTGAGTTGGGTTCCTAAGCCAAACGGGACTTATCGCCCTGTGTGTCTAATGTCTGTGGTTGGCAAAGTGTTAGATAAACTTATGACTCGTCGGCTGACTTATTTCTTGGAGCATGGAGGCCATTTGTCCACTAGACAATTTGGATTCCGGCAACAAAAATCCACCGAACACGCTATCCGTAATTACTTAGACCGTGTTCATGATTGTTGGGATAATCAACGCCACTGTCTTGCCATCTCTCTCGACATTTCTAATGCCTTCAATATTGCTTGGCATCCTACCATTATTAACTTTTGGCGCACCGTCCATGCCCTAAAAACCTTGCCACTCTTGTACATAGAAAACTAACTGGTAGAATTGCTACGTCCAACGGCCTGGTGATTCCTATGACTAAGGGATGCCCCCAGGGATCCTCTTCTGGACCCATCCTGTGGTTAACTGTAATGGAGGGTCTTTTGCGTTCTTTTCCCTACGACCCTGATTCTCGTCACCTCCAGGCTTTTGCTGACGATACGTTGGTCCTATGTTTTGGCTCTTCTATGAAACGCATTGCTGCTACCTGGCGTATCTCTGAACCTCTTATCCTGGAGTGGGCTATGAATAATCAACTTTCTTCAACAAGGGGAAGACTGTAGCCGTTATTCACCCTTGTTTTACGACCAAGGATCGTCCTTACATCAGGTTTATGGATGTCCCGATTCCTGTCAAACCTGCCATACGTTACTTGGGTCTTATGATCGATTCGAAACTCTCTTGGCGACCTCTATCATCTACCTGAAGCAAAAGGATGGTTCCATTGGCAACCGTCTCCATTTGGTTACCGGCCACACATGGGGCATTCGCAAACCTGTTCTAAGTATCCTCTATCGCCGTGGGATTCTTCCAATTATTACTTATGGCTGTTCTATTTGGGGACACGTTGCTTTCTCTGCTTGGTTTCAACTTGATGCAATCCAGCGCCCCCTTTTGCTTTCCGAACCACTTCCACACATGCCTTACAGATTTTGTCTGGTGAACCTCCTCTCCCTTTACAGATCTCTGTACTCTGTGACCACTTCCGTCGCCTGCAGACGGATCGTTTTGTTCATCCCGTCAAGCCCGAACTGTGGCCAGCCCCCTACCTTCTCCACCTCTTTCTTGTTAACCTATTTTCTCGCACTGATCCGAAGGTCATTACCCTTTATGCCGATGGTTCGAAGCAGGGAGATTCTGTTGGGGCCACCGTTGTTGTGCGCCGTGATGATATCACTATTCGTTCTAACAGTTTTAAGCTTCCGTCCTTGTGTTCCTCGTTCCAGGCTGAACTCTATGCCTTTGCCCAGGCTGTGTCCATCCGCAGTGAGATGTCCGCCGAACTTGTGGACATTTGTACTGATTCCTTATCTGTCTTGACTGTGCTCAATTCTCACCCTTACCGGCACGAACTGCTGACAACCTGTTATGCGACTCTACGTACCAAACCAACTCGTCTTTATTGGACTAGGAGTCACATTGGAAAATGGCCTCGGTGTCGGCTTGTCCGTCAATGGTGGTCATAGGTGGACGGGTTTGTTTGGCTGTGGTTTTGCTGGTTTGTGCCCCAAGATTTTCTTGGGGGTTCCCCCCCTCTTTTTTTGGTTATGCTTCTGGTGGGCAGGTACCTTAATAAATTTCTGTTCCTATCACAATGGCCTCGTACCTGTGCCGCCTCAAATGTAAACCATCGTCTTTGTTTTTGCAGGGGTGAGGACGAGGACACTTTCCATATCATCTTTGACTGTGGACTCTTGAAGCGCAGTCACGCCCGCCATGACTTGATCCAGGCTGTGACAGAACGGGGTCTTTCTTGGCCTTGTGCCCTCCAGGAGCTACTGTCCTCTGTACTGTTGCCCGCCTTTACAGTTTTCGCTCAATTCTGCTTCACGAAAACGCTCCCTCCTCCCCTTCCGTTTCCATCACCATTTGACCACCTTCCTCACGTGTGATTCGTTGACAAGTATAAGTGCTTAAAGTCCGGTCCTTGTGTCGCTTGCAGTGCATTGCTTCGTCCCACAGTTGCCTCCTGGGGCGCTGCCGTTATCTCTTCCTTGTGGATAGGTTGTGGGCAGTGGGAGTCTCGTAGTGGCCCTTCACCTTTGTTTCGACTAATTTTCTTCACCTACTTGATATCTTCTATATATTTTCTTTGATATATATTTTTTCTTTATTTACACTATTTGATATTGATATTTGTGGTGTGTGTGGCGTACACCTGGGATGGATAAATGGACTGTGTTCAATATTGGTTGAACCCCCCCCTGAAAAAATTCTGGTTGGTGGATGGGAGACGGGGTTGTGTTGACTGTGGTTTTGAGAGTTGGTGGGTGGTCCCCCCCCCCCCCCCCCCCCCCTTGATGCCTTGCGGCGGGTAACTGGAGGGCGGAGGTCCGCCTCCCAGATTATTCCATTGTCCCTATCACAGTAGACTTGGCCCTATCCTCTGGTTTTGACATAACATCCTGGACTTTTCTTGAGCATCCTACACTTTGCGATCACAGATATCTTTCGTACTTTATCACTTTCTCTGAACCCACGTCCTTCACTGTGGAACACCAACTGGATTACCTATCACCGTCTTTTACGTGACGCCACACCTGCCATTGAATGTGCTCTGTGTTGTGGGGCTGAACAGGGAGCCCTTTGCATCTATCAGACTTGCCTCCGGGCTTGTGCCTTAACTATGCGTAAAGTCCATTACAAACCTTCCACAACCATCAAGTGGTGGACCCCCGAGCTCAATGTGCAACGCCAACATCTCCGTGCTCTTCGCCGTCGCTGGCAGAAATCCTATCCTATCATTGGCCCATTACAATGCTCTCTATCAACAGGCACGTGTTACTATGCGAAATCAATCAAGGCAGCTAAAATTTCGTCCTGACGTGACTTTTGTTGCAAACGTACTGTGAGGGAACCCTTTGCTCTTCCTTACAAAATTTTTGTGAAGAAGCAGAAGACTAAGCTGTCTCATGGCTCAGCAACTCCCTGACCAGTCTTGGACCACTTCCATCCAGGAAACGACCAGACACCTTCTTACCACTTTGTTCCCGTCCGATTCCCTTAGCGGAGATACTCCGTACCATACCGAAATCTAAAGACAAATCCAGGCGGCCTAGCCAACCTCCCTTGTGGATCCAGATTTTACACACGCCGAACTTTGTGCTACTATTCGAAGTTTCGCACCTCACAACGCATCTGGCGAGGACGGCTTTCCTGTGGTGGCTTTGACCCATACTTACACGGTTGTTTTAAGGAAGGAGTGTTTCCCCTCTGTTGGAAAACAGCGTATGTGACGTGGGTTCCCAAACCAAATGGCACTTATCGCCCAGTGTGTTTAATGTCTGTGGTTGGCAAGGTGCTAGATAAATTAATGACTAGACAAATGACTTATTTTTTGGAATTTGGAGGCCACCTGTCTGCTAGACAATTTGGGTTTCGGCAACAAAAATCTACTGAACACGCTATCCGCAACTACCTAGAACATGTTCACGAATGCTGGAACAATCAATGTCATTGTCTTGCCGTTTTGCTTGACATGTCCAATGCCTTTAATATTGCACGGCATCCCACTATTATCCACTTTCACTGGACGGTTTAGTGCCCCATAAACCTTGGCGCCCTTGTACAAAGGTTTCTAACTGGCAGGACTACTACGTCCAACGGCATTGTGATCCCCTTGACTAAAAGGTGCCCCCAGGGGTGCTCTTCAGGACCTATTCTGTGGTTGACTGTGATGGAGGGTCTCTTACGTTCTTTTCCTAAAGACCCTGACACCCGTGACCTTCAGGCTTTTGCGGACGATACTTTGGTTCTGTGCTTCGGATCATCCATGAAACGAATTGCCGCCACTTAGCGAAACTCGGAACCTATTATCCATGAGTGGGCCATGAACAGTCAACTTGCTTTCAACAAGGGGAAGACGGAAGCAGTCATCCATCCATGTTCTGCGATCAAGGACCGCCCTTATGTACGGTTCATGGACATTCCCATTTATGTTAAGCCAGTTATTCGTTACTTGGGTCTAATGATCGACTCGAAACTCTCTTGGCGACCTCACATCACTTACTTGAAGCAGAAAGTGGGCTCTATTGGCAATCGCCTCCATTTGGTTAGCGGCTACCACTGGGGAATACGTAAACCTGTTCTTCGCATCCTTTACCGCCGTGGCATCCTTCCAATCCTTAGCTACGGCTGCTCCGTTTAGGGAAACGTTGCTCTCTCTGCTTGGTTTTATCGCCTACTTGTGGCTAGCCAGCGCCCGTTCTTGCTTTCTTTGCGTGCGGCATACCGGACAACTTCCACGCATGCGCTGCAGGTCTTGTCCGGTGAACCTCCTCTTCCCTTATTGATTTCAGCGCTCTGTGACCATTCTCGCCGTGTGTAAATTCGTCCAACCTGCGAAGCCTGAATTCTGGCCCACTCCTCACCTTCTTAATCTGTTTCCGATTAGTCCCTTTCCTTGTCTCCATCCGACGGAATTTACTCTTTATGCCGACGGTTTAAAGAATTGGAGCTGCCGTTGTTGTGCGCCGTAACGACACCACTATTCGTACTCACAGCTTCAAGCTTCCATCGTTTGTTCTTCATTCCAGGCTGAACTTTATGCTTTTGCTCAGGCCGTGGATATCCGCGGTGAGCTCACTGCTGAACTTGTGGACATTTGTACCGACTCTTGTCTGTCTTGACTGTGCTCAACTCTCATCCTCACCAGAAAGAGTTGTTAACTACCTGTCACAAGATGTTTGTGATCTAAACTTACTCGTCTTGTTTGGACAAAGGGTCATATTGGAATTGCTGGGAATGATGAGGCGGACCTGCTCGCCAAGGCTGCCGGTGCCGTCGATTCCCTTTGTGTTCAATGTGTTTGTGCTCTTCCCAGCTGTGTGTCCAAGACCCAGATATGCATGGATCTTTTAACAGCGTGGCGTGCTGGTCACGTTCCCAGAATGGTCGTACCAGTTTTGCCATCACCGGACACGGCCTTCCATGTTCCAACACCCTGTTTAACGTACCTGCTCTCTAATCATGGCCCTACGGCCTTTTACCTGTACCGTTTCGAACGTAAACCGTCATCTCTTAGTTATTGCAGGGTTGCAGATAAGGACGCCTCCCACATTATCTTTGACTGTGGACTTCCACGACGCCGTCATGCCCGCCATGCCTTGATCCAGGCTGTGACAAAAAGGAGTCTCCCATAGCTTTGCGCCCTCCAGGAGTTATTGTCCCCTTCCTTGCTACCCGCCTTTACCGTCTTTGCTCAGTTCTGCTATACAGAGACGCCCCCTTCCACCCCCTTCTCTTTTGTTTCCATCACCATCTGACTAACGCCCTCATGTGTGAACCACAGTGAGTGCTCATAGTCCGGTATCTGTGTCGCTTGCGGTGCATTGCTCAGTCCCACAGTTGCCCTCCGGGGCGCTGCCGTTCTGTTCTTTGTGGATAGGTTGTGGGCAGTGGGAGTCTTGCACAGTTCAGTTCGTGGTTGCCCTTACCTATTTTGACACCTATTGGTTTATATGTGATGCTTGTTATGTTCTTTGATATTTGTTTATTCTGGTGTGTGACTGGGTGTGTGACGTTGGACTGGGATGGATGGCTGTGTTCTGTGTTCAAGCGTGCCTTGAACCCCCGCTGAAAAAATTCTGGTTGGTGGATGGGAGAAGGGGTTGTCTTGACCGTCTTGAGAGTTGGCAGGTGCCCCCCCCCCCCCCTTTTTTCCCCTGCACCAGCCACCCTGGCGCCAGATGATGCCTTGTGGCGGGTAACTGGAGGGCTGAGGTCCGCCGCCCTGAATACTCCGTTGACCCTATCACGTTTGGGTTATGCCCCTGGTGGGCAGGTACCCTTAAACTCTACTGTCCCTATCACATATAGCTCCTGCGGCATGCTTTATTGAGACTATACGAAGTAAAGTACGTGAAGGCCTGATCAGCTAAACAGAACTGTTTTAGTAAACAACTGCCTAACGATCACTGACATTGGTTTGCCTATACTCTTGCCATGTGATACTTGGCAGACACCTGTTCGTTCTGTGAGGTTCTGTGGGCGTTTGATACTATTTTATTTTTACCTTTTGTTTTTTTTTGAGTGCGTGAATCCCATTAATCATGCTGCCCCCTCCCCCTTCCCCAGCCCTTCCTCCTGATCCTGACCCTTCCAAATCTGACCCTAATCATGTTGATGCACAAATGTTTGGAAACGACCCATTTCAGGATTCAGTGGTCAACCTAGATGAATCATGTGAACTCCCAACCACAGCTGAAGAAATTGTGCGTGTTGCTACGAACTTGGCTGATCGAGTAAAGACCGCTGCCACAGACATGAACGGTAACAAAATTAGGTTCAATCTTGAGCATAGAGATATAGTATATACTAGTGTACAAAGTTTGTTGCAAACTGTCAATTTTTTTGTGGTCGATTTAAAACTAGCTTTACATGAGGAAAAGCAGCACTGTGGTGGCACCGTCTGTCACTCTGACGTGGCAACTGTTCCTTTAACACAGCCCCGAATTCCGCCTCCTGACGCCTATGCTGAGCGACTAAAATCTGGTAAACCCTCTTATATTACCTTGATCAAACCTGCCAATAACGAGCTACCACCTTCGTTTGCCAAGGCCCGCTTCCAGACTATTCCGGTCTCCGAGATCGACGGTCAATTCGAAGACATCCGCCCTCTTGAATCTGGCTGGCTCTTAGTACAGTCAAGGAATCGTTCTCAGAAGGAAAAACTTGAATTCCGCATACAGTCTCTGACGGGTACAGAAACCAGGGGCAGATTTAACGGGGGGGGGGGGGGCCACCCCCCCCCGGGCCTTCGACATAAAAGGACCTTCATGGGCCTTCATGGTTAAAGGGGCCTTTATTTCTCAAGCATCAGTACAGTGGGTTACAGCTGGCTAAAGAAAAAAAAAAAAGTCCTCAGAATTTCAGGAAGGAAGGGGGCCTTGTAGAGCTTTGCTTTCTTAAATACGCCACTGATTGAAACGAAATCAATTAACACTATAGCCCTTCAAATCTTGATCTCCTGGGTCGAAACCGGTTATATGGCTTAGTCCCTAGCTCAAATCTATTTTCAACAATAATCCGGCTCTCATTCATAAACTTGACAGACGCCAGTGCTGAGACTTTCGAACAGGGATTTATGGTTTTGAATAAACGCCCATGCCTTAATAAAATGAAAGAACTGGTTCGTCCAAACGACTCCCATTGTGTTCAAAGAACTTCTTTCCGTTGAGCATCTGACCCTTGACTGGACCATTGTTCATGTGACGGAACATGTTAATGTGACTCGTTGCTTCCGGTGTCAATCCTACGGACATACCACCAAATACTGCCACAACGAAGTGTTCTGTTCTTTTTGCGGCGATGATCACCGCAGTTGTGACTGTCGATCTAACCGTTCTCATTGTGCAAACTATTGCCGTGCTCAGTTGACGGATGTATACCACCCAGCGTTCGACCAAACTTGCCCAATCTACTTAAAGAACGTTGAACTACAGAAGGAGGTCGCACTATGCCAGTTCTCGCCTTAAAAATCCTTCAGCTGAACTGTGTGTGGTAAGGGAGTAATGCATCGTCCCTGTTGCATTCCCAAGCCGATGAGATGGGTGTGGACGTTATTCTTTTGCAAGAACCATGTTGGGGCGACATCAACACCAGTATTGTAACATCGTCCTGGATGTTTCACTATAAAGAGTCCAGTAAGGTACTCACTATCGTACGTAACAACCAAATCCCCGTTTTCTATTTGCCCTAATTCTCCTTTCCTAATTTAATTGCCACTAAGATGGAACTGCAAGATTGTACCATTTTGTTAGTAAATGTCTTCCTCCCACCAAACCATGATATCTCTGAGGAACTGTGTACCCTTGAAACCTATGTACGTCACACCCGTTTACATTGATAGCTGGGGACTTTAACGCCCATAATCCGGTTTAGGGAGGTTGTGCCTTAGACCAATGGGGTGCCCTCATTGAAGATATTGTGTCTAGTACTAACCTGTATATTTTAAACTCTGACATCTCTCCCAACGTTTGAATCGAGTAATGGCGTCAGCTGGGTCGTTGCTGGCAAAAATGCTGTCTTGACGAGAAAGCCCATTTTAACAAACTTTACCGACAGGCAAGTGCAACTTATGCTAAATCAAACAAGGCTGCCAAAATTTCGTCCTGGCGTGACTTTTGTCACTCTTCCTTATAAAATCCTTGTGAAGAAACAGAAGACCAAACTTTGTCTCATGGCTCAGCAACTCCCTGATCAGTCCTGGACTACTTCCATTCAAGAAACTATCAGACACCTCCGTGCCACTTTGTTCCTGTCTGACTCCCTCAGCTGCAATACCCCTTACCACACTGAAATCCGCAGACAAATTCAGATGGCTTGGCCAGCCTCTCTTGTGTATCCTGAGTTTACTCATGCCGAACTCTGTGACACTATTCGGAGTTTAATGCCCGACAAGGCGTTTGGCCAGGATGGCTTTCCTTTGGTAGCTCCGACTCATGCTTATTCCGCTCTTGGTGATCTTTGGTTGCAGGTCCTAAATTGTTGTCTTTAGGCAGGAGTGTTTCCCTCATGTTGGAACACGGCATATGTGACGTGGATTCCTAATCCAAACGGCACTTACCGCCCAGAGTGCTTAATGTGTGTGCTTGGCAAGGTGTTAAGACATCTTACGACTAGACGGTTGACTTACTTTTTGGAGCATGGAGTCCACCTGTCTGCTAGGCAATTCGGGTTTCGGCAACAAAAATCCACCGAACACGCCATACGCAACTACTTGGACCGTGTTCGTGAATGTTGGAACAATCTATGCCACTGTCTCGCCGTGTCGCTTAACATGTACAATGCCTTTAACACTGCATGGCATCCCACCATTATGCATTTCTTACATACGGTTCAGTGCCCAAAAAACCTTGGCGCTCTTGTGCAAAGTTTCCTAACCTGCAGAACTGCTACGTCCAACGGCCTTGTGATCCCCATGACAACGGCCTTCTGATCCCCAGGGTCCCCCTGCGGTCCTCCTCAGGACCTATTCTGTGGTTGACTTATGGAGGGCCTTTTACGCTCCTTCCCCAATGACCCTAATACTCGTGACCTTCAGGCTTTTGCTGATGACACTCTGATCCTGTGCTGCGGATCATCAATGAAACACATTGCCACCACTTGACGTAACTGAACCTCTCATCCATGAAAGGGCTACGAACAACCAACTTTCAAGGGGAAGACTGAAGCTGTTATTCACCCTTGCTCCGTGACCAAGGACGTCGTACATCCGTTTCATGGACGTCCCCGTCAAGCCTGCCATATGTTATTTGGGTCTGATGGTTGACTCTAAGCTCGCGACCTGATATCACCTACCTGAAGCAGAAAGTCGGCTCTATTGGCAATCGCCTTAACTTGGTTACCAGCCATCACTGGGAAATCTGTAAACCTGTACTCCGCATTCTTTGTTGCCGTGGTATTCTTCCTATTCTTACCTACGGATGCTCCATCTGGGGACACGTCGCACCCTCTGCTTGGTTCTATCGCCAACTCGATGCTATCCACCGTCCGTTCTTGCTTTCTCTTTTGTGCAGCATACCGGACAACCTC
This sequence comes from Lithobius niger, assembly GCA_023313725.1. Classification (NCBI taxonomy): domain Eukaryota; kingdom Metazoa; phylum Arthropoda; class Chilopoda; order Lithobiomorpha; family Lithobiidae; genus Lithobius; species Lithobius niger. Next base: position 48,388 of record JAHWFP010130398.1, read on the forward strand.
AACACACGCCTTGCAGGTTCTGTCCGGTGAACCTCCTCTTCCCTTGCTGATTACTGTGCTTCATGACCATTTCCACTATTTGCAGACTGACCGTTTTGCCCAACCTGTCAAGCCTGAACTCTGCTCCTTACCTTCTACATCTTTTCCCGGTCAACCAGTTTCCCCGTCTCACTCCGACTGAATACACCATTTATGCCAATGGCTCCAAAAAAGAGGACTGTGTTGGGGCTGCCGTTATTGTGCACCGTAACGATATTACTATTCGTTCTCATGGCTTTAAACTTCCTTCCTTATGCTCTTCTTACCAGGCCGAACTTTATTCTTTTGCCCAGGCCATGGCCTTCCGTAGTGAGCTTACCGTTGAAATTTGTTGATATCGACACCGACTCTTTATCTGTCTTGACCGTACTCAATTCCCATCCTCACCGGCACGAGCTGTTAACTGCTTGTTACGAAACGTTACGATCCAAACCAAAGTAAGAATCAACGTCGAGGCCGACCTGCTCGCCAAGGCTGTCGGTGCTGTTCCCTCCCCCTTGTGTTGAATGTGCTCTTCCTCGCTGTGTGTCAAAGACCCAGATGTGTACGGATCTGTTAACAGCGTGGCGTGCTGCCTGGTCCCAATCTCAGACTGGCCGTTGGACATACCAGTTCTTGCCGTCTCCAGACACGGCCTTCCATGTTCCAACACCATGTTTAAAATACCTACTTTCTAATCATGACCCTATGGCATCTTACCTATGTCGTTTTAAAGGTAAAACATCGTCTCTTTGTTGTTGCAGGGTTGCGGACGAGGATTCCTACAATATTATCTATGACTGTGACCTTTCTCGCCGCCGTCACGCCCACCTCGGTTTGATCCGGGCTGTTACTGAACAGTGTCTCTCTTGGCCTTGCGCCCTCCAGGTGCTGTTGTCCCCTTCCCGGCTACCTGCCTTTAGTGTGTTTGCCCAGTCCTGTTTCACGGAAATACCCCCCTCCCACTCTCCCCCCGTTTCCAATGACATCCGACTACCTGTCTCATGTGTGAACAATTATGAGTGCTTACAGTCCGGTCCATGTGTCGTTTGCGGTGCATTGTTTAGCCCCACAGTTTCCTCCCGAGGTGCTGCCGTTTTCTGTTCCTTGTGGATAGGTTGTGGGCAGTGGGAGTCTCGTGCGGTTCGTGATTGCCTTCACCTCTGTTTTTATCATGCTTTTGATATATGTTTTATGTTTACCTATTTGAGAGATGTTTTATTCTGTAGTGTGTGTTACATAAGCAGTATGATTGGGATGGATGGTGTGTTCAAGTTCAAGTGTCTTTTGAACCCCAGCTGAACAAAGTCTGGTTGGTTGATGGGAGAAGGGGTTGTCTTGACTGTGGTTTTGAGAGTTGGCGGGTGCCCCCTCCCTTTTCCCTTGCGCCAGCCACCCTGGTGCGAGTTGATGCCTTATGGTGGGTAACTGGAGGGCGGAGGTCCGCCGTCCTGAATATTCCGTTGTCCTTATCACACACAGCATGACACCCAGAATTTAGCTCCTGTGGTGTACTTTCTTGCGATCTACGGATGAAGTACACGAAAGCTTAATCAGCTAAAGGAAATTACTTTATTCAGCTACTGCCCTACAGTCACTGATACTGGTCAATACCTTTGTCATGTGACATTTTGGCGGACACTGGTTCGTTTTGTGAAGTCCAGTGAGCGTTTGATACTATTTTTTTTTTTGTTTTATATTTATTTTTACTGAGTGAATCCCATCAATCATGCCAGCTATCCCCCTCCCCTAGTCCCCCCAAAGGACCCCGACCCTTCTAAGGCCGACCCCAATTATGTTGATCCTGTAATTTTTGAGAAGGATCCTTTTCAGACCCCAATCAATCTGGATGAATCCTGCGAACTTCCAACTACTGCGGAGAGATTGTCCGTTGTGCTGTGGACCTAACCGACTGGGTAAAGATTGCTGCCACGGAAATGAACGGTAATAAGATAAGATTTAACCTAGAACACAGGGATATTGTCCTTACTAGTGTGCATAGTTTGCTAAATTTTGTAAACCTGTTAAATGCTAAAGTAGCTTACCTTACGATTTCAAATCTAAAACTCGAGAACATAGTTGTAAACCTAAAACCAGCCCTGGACGAGGAAAAATGCTTGGTGGTCACACCTGTCCTTCCGGCACGACAGTACCCCTACACCGGCTCAGCCCTGAATTCCATCCGACGCCTATGCTGAATGATTGAAATTCTGGCAAACCTTCTTTTATTACCTTAATTAAGCCCACTAACAATGAGTTACCGCCTACCTTTGCCAAGGCATGTCTGAAGACGATCCCGGAGTCTGAGATCGATGGTCAAGTAGAAGATATTCGCCCTTTAGACTCCGGCTGGCTTTTGGCGCAATCTAGAAATGGCTCCCACAAGGAAAACTTGGAATCACGATTGAAAACCCGACGGGTATTGAAATGAAATCTGTCAATGCGATTGCCCCCCAAATCTTGATATCCGGAATTGAAACAGGCTACACTGCCGAACCCTTACTCATATCTGTTATTGACAACAACCTGGCCCTCATCCAAAAAATTAGCGAAGCTGGTGTAGAGACCTTTGAACATGGGTTTAACGTTCTGAACAAGCGTCCGTGCAGAAACAAGATGGAGAACTGGTTTATCCAAACCACTTCACTTGTGTTTCGAGAACTCCTGAACACAGAACGCCTAACCCTTGATTGGACAATTGTACATGTGACAGAACACGTCAACGTGACCCGTTGTTTCCGATGCCAGTCGTTTGGAAATACAACTAAATATTGCCATAACGAGGTATTTTATTCCTTCTGTGGTCACGATTATAGAAGTATGGACTGCCGTTCATAACGGTCACGCTGTGCGAATTGTTGTCGGGCTCGGCTGACAGACGTGAATCACCCGGCATTTAATCTAACCTGTCCTATATATTTAAAGAACTTTGAGCTACAGAAAAAGAAGGTCGCCTTACACCAGCTCACGTCATAAACTTTCTTCAGGTGTTCATAAAAGAGCAGTGCATCTTCTCTTATGCGTTCCCAAGCCGAGAAACTTAAAGTGGACATTATCCTACTGCAGGAACTCTGTTGGAATGACATAAACACTAATATCGTAACATCCTCCCGGACATTTCATTACAAGGAGTCCAGTAAGTTCCTCACAATTGTGCGCAATAACCAGATCCCTGTCTTTCACTTGCTCCAATACGCAACTCCCAATTTGATTACCACAAAGATGGAACTACAACGTTTTAGTATCTTAATAGTGAATGTTTACCTTCCACCTAATTATGATATCCATGTCGAATTGAACATCCTTGACACCTTGTGCTTGCTTTATTTTGCCTTCATTTTGATAGCCGGAGACTTTAATGCTCACAACCCTGTGTGGGGAGGCTCTGTTTTAGACCAGCGCGGTGCCGTAATTGAAGACCTTGTAACTAGCAGAAACTTGTTTATTTCTAACCTCCCGACGTCCCTTCCCATGTTCGAATCAAGCAATGGAGCCAGCTAGCTGGACCTGACCCTTTCTTCTGGCTTTGATATTAGACCTTGGGCCATACTCGATTACCCCCACCTTGTGTGATCACAGATATTTGTCATACTCTATATCTTTTACCGAACCCATGTCATCTGCCGCGGAACCCAAACCTTGCTTTTACACTTTCAACACCAATTGGATTCTGTACCGTCAATTGTTACGCGATGCTGCACGCGACCCACTATTGAACATGCCCCTCTACTTGATGCTGAAAATGAGGCTTTCTTCTTCTACCAGGTGTGCCTTAGGGCATGCGCCATGACCATGCCAAACGTGCGCTACAGACCCTCTACCACCATCAAATGGTGGACCCCCGAGTTGAAGACCCAACATTAACATTTACGTGCTCTCCGCCGACATCAGCAAAAAGCTTCTTGTCTCGAGAAGGCCCAACAGCATGACCTCTATCGCAAGGCACGAGTCTCGTACACGAGGATGATGAAAGTTGATAAAATTTCATCATGGCGTGACTTTTGCCAGAAAAGCTGTACTTAACGAGAGCCGTTTGCCCTTCCTTATAAAATCCTTGTTAAGGAACAGAAGACGAAACTCTGTTTTACGACTGAACAACTTCCGGATCAATCTTGGACTACTTCTATCCACGAAACCACTATGCATCTCTTGATGTCCTTGTTCCCTTCAGACTCACCCAGTTGTGACTCTCCCTGTCATAGTGAAATTTGTAGACGGATTCGCCCGGATTGGCTTACGTCCCTTAAGACCCCGATTTCCCTCATCCGGAGCTGTGTGCCGTGATCCGGAGTTTTGCTATTCATAAAGCATCTGATGAGAATGGTTTCCCCGTGGTAAGCCTTGACCCACACGTATTCTGCTCTTGGTGATCTCTGGCTACATGTTTTAAATTGTTGTTTTCAGGAACGGATTTTTCCCTTGTGTTGGAAATCCGCGTATGTAACATGGGTTCAGAAACCGAACGGCACCTATCATCCTGTGTGTCTATTTGTCTGTGGTTGGCAAGGTGCTTGATAAATTGATGACAAGCCGGTTGACATATTTCTTGGAGCATGGAGGTCATTTATCCGATAGGCAGTTTGGCTTTCGAAAAAAAAAATCCACTGATCATGCTATAAAGAACTATCTTCAGCGTGTCCACGAATGTTGGAACGACACGCCATCTTTCCATCTCTCTTGACATGTCTAATGCTTTAATACCGCTTGGCACCTCATCATAATCCAGTATTTACGCACAACTAGATATCCCTTTAATCTAAGCGCCCTCTGGCAAAGTTTCTTGTCTGACAGAACTGTTACGTCCAACGGTATTGTGATCCCTATGACGAAAGGTTGCCCCCAAGGCTCTTCTGCGGGCACGACGATTTTGTGGTTGACTTATGGAAGATCTTTCGCGCTTTTTTCCTATTGACCCTGACACCCAAGATCTTCAGGCTTTCGCCGATGACACCCTGATGCTGTGTTACGGATCGTCTATGAAACGTATTGCGAATACCTTTTATCCATGATTGGGCAACGAATAACAAACTTTCATTTAATCGCGGAAAAACTGAAGCCGTGATTCATCCTTGTTCTTCGAACTGTGATCGTCTCTACATCCACTTCCAGTGCATACCTGTTCCGGTGAAACCTGCTATACGCTATCTGGGCCTGATGGTTGAGTCAAGACTTACATGGCATCCCCACATTACGTATCTGAAGCAGAAAGTTGGTTCTGTAGGGAACCGTTTACCTCTTGTCACGAGCCATACCTAGAGAATTCGTAAACCTGTTCTGCGCATTTTATACCACAGCGGTATCCTTCCCGTTGTTACTTATGGGTGTGCATTCTGGGGACATGTGGGATCGCCTGCCTGGTTCTACCGCCAACTCGAGGCAACCCAGCGCCCGTTCTTGTTGTCACTTTGTGCTGCGTATCGGACCACATCTACGCACGCCTTGCAAGTCTTGTCTGGTGAACTGCCCCTCCCTTAGTTGATTACTGCCCTCCGTGATCACTTCATCCATGTGTGGACTGACCGTGTTGTTTAACCTACGTGACCCGAGCATTGGCCTGCTCCCTACACTACTCATTCCTTTCCCGTAGGTTCGTTTCCGTGGTCCTATTCGTCTGAGTGGGCAATCTATGCCGATGGTTCAAAGAACGGTGATTGTGTTGGAGCAGCTATTGTCTTGTGTCGTGCAGACGAAACTGTTCGTTCCTGTAGCTTTAAACTGCCTCCACAGTATTCATTTTATCAAGCGGAACTTTATGCTTTTTCTCAGGCGGTGATGCTTCGTAGTGAACTTACCGCTGATGTCGTTGACATCTGTACCGACTGACTCTCCGTCATGACTGTGCTTAATGCTCACCCTCACCGTTATGAGTCCTTGACATTGTGTCACTAAACGTTGCGAAAGAGACGGACTCACCTTTACTGGACTAAGAGTCATGCCAATATTTCTGGCAATGAAGAGGCTGACCTGCTTGCCAACGCCGCTGGTGTCTCTGATCTCCTGGTTTTGGATTGTGCCCTTCCTCGGAGTGTGTCCAAGAAAACAATTACATGCGGACTTTCTTACAGTGTGGTGTGAAAAAACAGTAAACTATCCTTGAAAATTACTAGGAGGAATTCGTGAAGAGTTTGGAAGCAAGACGGGATACGAGTTCCCACAAGCTGAGCGTCGACATCTTGCGACCGAGTGATGGCCATCCACAACTGTTGACCCGTAAATTAAACCAGGAATTACACCTGACTAAGGAGGGCTGTATTGCTATTTTTATCTGTCAAACTTAATTTGACTGAAAACCACAAACTGACAATTTTATCTGCACATTTGGACCGGGACGAGACAGACACCAGTAACCCTTGTAGTACTGTGTACACTATTAACCCCTCAATGGAAAAAAATAATACCTTCTGGCGAAATACAAAACGTGCAAAACACAAAACCAGCCAGGACGTCCTTTTGAACACCAGTCAGCATGCTCCTGGGCAAAACATAACGACACCGGACTCAATTATTGATCCAGTAGTTAATGTATCAAGACTCTGTAACATCAAGAACAGTGCACGCAATAATGTAATCCCTCCTCCACTTAACCAGTCTGGGACCCTCAACAGGGATAACAGTGATGGTGTAGAAATAGTGCTGGATCCCTGCAGCAAATCATCGTTTGTGGATCAACTTGGACCTAGCGTTCTACCATCATCACATCAGGGACTCACATGAATGAAACCTTAGGGGCGGCTGCCACGAGAACTCATTTTAACACTAACCTTCCCAGGAATGAGGGTGAAGGAACTACCGGCCAAACTCCACGCACTTCTTGTGGCTGGGAGTGCTGGGAGTGGTTCTTTCACTATTTGTGCGGGATCGAACAACATTGGAAACATGCCTCCGAACCGAATTGCTACGAACCTTTTGGACTTTACTGCGTCAATCAGGCTTGCATGTCCAGCATCCAAGGTCACCCTTGTTGGGCCATTTCCCAGACTAGGGGGCATAAACCGCGAACTTGACCCCATATGGTGATCTACACAAATTGTCTCACCAGGAAGATGTGTGTGGACCACAACTACTCCTTCCTTTCCTTGGACCGTGAAATTCTCCACGACCACACGCTCCTTGCAAGAGACTAAACCCACCTTACTACTCGAAACAAGGCCCTGTTGCAGCAAAAGTTAGGGCTACATGTTCAATCGGAAAACTCCATGGTGTTATCGGGGAACCCCCAGTTTTGTGCTACCCATGTAGCTGGCTCCAGCCATTAACGGAAATTTAAATCAAATATCCCAGCTGCATGCTTCTCTACTCGCCACATTGTGTAATCCTCGCTGCCTTCTTATAAATGCAAGGAGTATGGTGTGTAAACTGGGGATCTTATGGGACTTTTTAGCAACTGACAATTATGACTTTTTTTTAGTTGAAACATGGTTTAATCCGAGTGTTACAAATACAATGATTACAGGTCCCTTTCCATTTGATGTAATTCTCTTGGACCGTGGCTCACGTGGAGGTGGCTTACTTGTAGTTTTTCGGAAAGAGCTTAATGTGGTCCTGACCAACCAGGCTGATGATGTCGAGGCTATTTGTTTACTAATCCCAGATTTTAAAATTAACTTCATTTTTTGTTACCTACCCGATAGTCGCGTGGAACAGCATGTAATTAATCTTAATTCATTCATCACATTAGTTATGAATATGTCACACTCAAACATTGTACTGGGTGATTTTAACCTCTCTTCAATTAATTGGAAGCTGCATAGTTCCTCCGAACGGGTTCACCGCATCTTCATCTTCCTTGATGTCACCTCACTGGGTCTCCATCAACTTGTAGAAGAACCCACACAAGAAGACAATATTTTGGATCTGCTTTTTACTGACTGTGATCGCCTTATTTTTTATACCAAAGTTATTGAACACTTCGGCACAAGCGACCATTGTATGGTCTCTTTTAATCTGCACTGCAAAACTCAACACAGCACTAACAGGCGGCCAGTAATGGGCAAAATCGATTTTAATCGCTTGAAGGAAAATCTTGTCAGTATAAACTGGCATAAACTATTGGTTTCAAGTAATCTCAATATTGATCGTGCTTGGGATGTCTCTACACCACCCTCGAGGAACAAAAATGTCGCTCAGCAAAACCGCATTGCCACCATCGCGGACCTCGATTACCAAAGATTCTTTCTAAGTTGAAATGCAAGAAGCTAAATATTTGGCACAGATACAAACGTCTAACTTCAGCAGAACTTTTGAGTCGCAACAACCGAGTGCCGAATTTTATACTCGGCTGAGGCAGCTAAATGGTACCGTTCTCGTGATTCCGCGATCCTTTCTGAGGGACCACTTTCAGCCCTGTTTAGAATCTATCGGGAAAAGGATGCTACATCAAGAACCTTCCCTCCACTTAAATCTGGTGGCAATTTCATAACAGACAATGGTGCTAAGGCAGAAATCCTGAACGCACTGTTTATCTCCAATGGGGTGCTCGACAATGCCAGTGTTAACCCACTGTTTGACTCAGAATTAGTTTCGTCTTTCAATATTAACAACAATTATCTTTCACTGCCAGTTCTGTCTCACATGTGATCAATACACTCAAATCGAGCCACTCTGTGGGTCCAGATGGGTTCTAGGCATTCTTTCACAAGCAAATTTATAAGGAAGTTTTCCACTGGCTACTTTGTTCAATCTGTCATTTGCTGAGAGTAAGTTACCAATGCTTTGGAAGATGGCGGTAGTTATACCCATCTTCAAAAAGGGTGATGCCGCGGATCCCGGCAATTATCGACCAATTGCGCTAACGGTTATTCCGTGCAAAATCATGGAGTCAATAATCTGTGTATGATTTCTGATCAATAACTTAATTGGTAACGATCAATTTGGCTTTATACCTAGCCGTTCAACAACTCACTAATTTTTAATGTGTCTCGATCGGTGGACGAGCGCCCTGGACGTGGGAATCTCGACTGATGATTTTAAGAAGGATTTCGAGTCAGTTACACTTTCCAAGCTGCTTTTAAGCTTGAAAATATAGAGGAAAGCTATTGAAATGGATTTCCGCATTTATTAACAGATCTCAGTGTGTATTGGTCGGTGATTCATATTCATCATCCGTAAATCTCATTAGCAGCGTACCACAGGGCTCCCCGTTTTGGGCCCATTGCTGTTTGTGGTCTACTTAAACGACTTATTTTCCAATCCTTCATCTGTCTGTAATTCAAAGTTTGCAGACGATCTAAGATCGATAAGGCAGTTATTGACATTGATGATGGTGCGTTGTAGGCCCTTGAGACTGACTGTTTCCAGTTGGTCGGCCAAATAGCAACTACCAATTTCTTCAACCAAATGTCAAATTATGCATATTGGAAATTCAAATTCAGGGACACCGTATTATCTTGATAATAGCCCTCTTCCTTCGGTTAGCTCAACTAAAGATCTTGGGGTATGGTTTTGTGATGGACGTAAGTTCAGCCTGCACTGTCACAAAATTACTGTGTCTGCGTATGCGCACATAGCTCTGGTTATGAGATGATTTTCGTCTGGTGACCGTGAAATCAAAGTTTGGGCATTCAAGGTCTATGTCAGACCAATTTTGGAGTATGCTAGCCCCGTTTGGTCCCCTTATTTGCTTCATGACATTGATGCTGTTGTTACAGTCCAGCGACGATTTACCAAGGCTTTCCCAGGATTGTGCAACCTGGAATATGGAAGATGTCTGCAGATCCTTAAACTTGACCCACTCGAACTACGGAGAATCAAAATTGACCTTATTCTTACTTACCAAATTATTCATGGTGTAGTTGGGGTAGATATGCCTCTTTTTAACCTGTCGAAGTCAAATCCAACTAGAGGCAATCCCCTGAAGCTTACGGTGCAAACATCACATTTATATTGTAGACGTAGCTTTATCGCGTTGCGTGTGGGAATTCTTTACCAGACGAAATTGTCACCTCGCCCACGATTCATACTTTTCGAAGCCGTCTCAGCTCGTTTAATCTAGATATTTTTTGCGTCGGTTTTATCCTCAAGAGTTGAACATGTAAACTTGAATATAATTATGTTCTTCATATGTCTGCTCCTGCCACATTAAACTTGGCTGCCTGTTAGTGATCCTCAGTCCTTGCCTGACCTGTTGCTATTGCAACAAAGTGTTTTATTTTTTTTTATTTATTCATTTTTAGGTGGTGACAATTCCCATTTTGGGGATGCTTTTGTTTTTAGTACTTATCATAACCATACTTCGTTTTACATAACGCTGCTTTTTAACCATCTTATTTGTTTATCTGTCTTTTTTTTTTACTTGGGCCGATCCTACACCTGTCGGGTCGAACATGTTTGGCGATGCCATCGGGGGCCTTAGAGTCCCTGGCATGTCCCATTACCTAATCCCCTCACCTTCCCTTGCCGTCCAATCTCTTTCATTATATATGATTGTCTTCTGTTTGTAATTAAGGCTGGCTGTTAGCGATCTTAGGGTCCTTGCCAGACCTGTTGCTATCGTGACAAAATTATTATTATTATTATACATAGGGCCTATGGCGTCTTATTTGTTCTGATTCGCACGTAACTTGTCGCCTCTTTGCTGTTGCAGTGTTGTCGATGAAGATGCTTGCCACGTGATCTTTGACTGTGACCTACCACATCACCGTTGTGCCCGCCATAACTTGATCCTGGACGTTGTCAAACGTGGCCACCCGTTGCCCTGTGCCCTACAGGAGCTATTATCCCCTTCCCTGCTACCGCTTTCATCGTTATTGCACAGTCCTGCTTCAAAAAGGATCCCTTGCCACCCCTCCCTACTTCCTTAGCCCTTGTGCTATCCATGCTATTTCTAATGTATAGATCTATGAGTGCTTTCTGTCTTGTGAGGTGTCGCTTGCCTGGTCCCACAGCACTCTTCAGGGAGCTGCTGTTACTCGTTTCATGTGTTAGGACTGTGGGCAGTGGAATCTCGTTGGTCTTTGTGGTTGCCCTTTACCTTTGCCGTTAATTTTGATCTACAATACGTGTTTGATAAGCTATTTTATTTATATACCCTGTTGTGTGTGCGCTGGTGTTATGTTCCGAGTGTACGAGTTCAACATGTGTCTGTTGAACCACTGCTGAAAAATTCTGGTTGGTGGATGGGAGATGGGGTTTTCTTGACTGGTTTTGAGAATTGGAGGGTGCCCCCCCCCCCCCAATTTCCCCTTGCACCAGCCTCCCTGGTGCCAGTTAAAGCCTTGCAGCAGGTAACTAAGGCAGAGGTCCGCCACCCTGACTACTCCTCTGTCCCTATCACATTAGGTCATATATTTTCACATTAGGCCCTCATGGCAGCTCCGTCCATCTTGATCCGTACCCTCTTGACGACACGAATCCTTAGTCCACCCTCAAGTTACTCCCACCTACTCCAACAGTCCCAGTGTGTTCCCGTCTGACCGTCCACTGCGAGAAATGACTTCTCCAGCACCACCACTCCAACAAACGGTTGTTCCCGTTGACCATCTATCCGATCTTTCTTTGTCGCTCGAACAACCCGAACGCAGACAAAATCCAGTTGACGAGGGACCCAAGCAAAAAGGACCAGATCCTTTCTCCGCACTTCCCGCCAGCCTAAACCTTTCTCCGCACGTGGAGGACCTTACCAGGACCGCTGTAAAAGCTTGAGCTTGCATACGGTATAATGCTACTCGCCTGAACGCTTCCACTACACGAATCAAATATGGTAACACTGAGAAATGTAAACTCTTGGCAGTCCGTTATTGCAGTTGTGACAGCCTGTCTAAGTAATGAAACAACTGAGTGCCTTCATCTCCAAGCTGCGTCGACCATCACCCACACGGATCTAAGGCCTGGATCTGTTTTGACAACTCATCTGCCGTCATTGACCCTTTTATCATGCGTCAATAACAGCATCCACCTCGTTTTACGACCCTTGTTAGGCCGTCATCAAAGTTAGCTCTAAGTCATGCCTCCGAATGCCTTCGATCAATCGCAGCCGCCGATGTCGACGGTCCTGTGCACAACATTCATCAATTGGATTCTGGTTCGACCGTGATTCATTAGAAGTCGGCCACTAAACGTTCTAAATTTGAAGCACGTCTTATGGAGTTCCCTGCCCTAACCTTGAAGGATCCGAAGGTTGTCCCTCCCCCCCCCCCCCCACACGTGATTCTTACTGGCATTGACGCCTCGTACACTGCTGAAACCCTCGTGGATTCTCTCCAAAGAGGTAACCCTGATGTAGACAGACACTTGTCTCTGACCACGTTACAGCGGGGTTTTTGAGTCATTGCCTCTTGTCCGTGCCGTGATAAACGTAGACGTAACTGGGTTATACAAACTTCCCCTGATGCATACCGTGTTTTACTTACAAGAGGACACCTTGTGCTAAACCTTTCTACCGTACGGATTCATGAATGGGTTAAAGTTGTGCGCCATTTTTGCTGTCAAGAATACGGCCATACTATGCAGTACTGTCGGAGTGGTGTGTGGTGCTCTAGTTGTGGATGGCACCACAACACTCGTGACTGTACGGCAACAGACGTTAGTTAACTGTTGGCAAGCCCGCTGGTCCCCCTACAATCACTCTTCGACTGATCCCTCGTGACCAATTTATCTCAAACGTGTCTCCTTACAGAAGCATCAAATGATGTCTGACCTCCCTCCCCTGCCCGCTTCCTCTCCCTAAGCATTGGTTCTTTTGTGTTCCATGGTCATTGCTTCATAGCTTTAAATGTGTGATGGTTGTCGCTATGTTTGTATTGTGTCGCTCGCGGTGCGTTGCTCTGTGCCAAGGTCACCTTAGGGTGGTTGCTGTCTCATGGGGTTAGGAGGGGGCCCCTATCTTGTCAACCACCTGCACTTCCTTGTTATTTGTTACCCGTAAGTCTATGTTACACGTGATTCAGGATTTTTATGGTTTACCTCGACTGTGTTTTACCCCCCCCCTGTGTTTATCCCCCCTGTGTTTACCCCCCCCCCCCTTCATCCATGTTTGCTCTATGTTCCCCCCTATCTCACGTAAGATGTTTATATTTATTAAATGTTTCTATTTTGGTTTTTATCTGTGGGATTTACGTTACAAATTGTTTCTATTTCTAGTTGTTTTTACGATAGTTTCTGTCACTTTAAGGCAACTCTGGCTGACATTTGGCTGACGTTACTCCGTTCCCCTCGGTCCGTTTTGGAACCGTACATTCTTGTTCATTCCTTGGTGTGTGAGTGTGTGTGCGTGCCTGGGTGTTGCTTCTGGATCCACTGAACGCTGCCATCTCGTACTTTCACACTTGGCCCCCCCCCCCCCCCCCCGCCCCGCGGAAAATTCTGGGATGGCGGATGGGAGATGGGTGTTGCTTTGACTGTGGCTTTGATAGTTTAGTGGCTATACACCCCCACTTTCAGCCCCCCTGATGGCAGTTGAAGTCAACGGTATGTAACTGGAAGGAGAGGTCCACCGCTTGTTTATTTAGCTGTCTCTATCACTTGCCGACATGCTTGCCAAGGCTGCCAGTACATCCGACCTCCCAATCGTCAATTCTGCTTGACCACACAGCGTGTCGAAAAACCAACTGCGTGCCGACTTGAAGGCTGACTGGACCGCTCTGTGTAGTCACGCTCTGTGAATGGCCGTTGGATGTATCAGTTCTTGCCGATCCCGGACACGGCCTTCCATGTTCCATCCCCACCTTTAATGTACCTTTTGTCAAATCATGACCCGATGGCATCGTATTTGTATCGTTTTGCTCTTAACCGTTCTCCCTTTTGTCGTTGCAGGGACATTGAAGTGGATGCCAGACACGTGTTATTAGACTGTGGGGGGGGGGGAATTGAGGCTTAATGGCGCGTCGACAACTTGGTCATTAGCGCCAACCTCAGTCACAGTGCAGTGGTCCGGGTTGCCACTGCACCACACATTACAGAGATGTTATTCAAACCCCTAATCTAAATCTTGTCATACATCTGTACCTCCTGCAAAAATTGAAAAACACCGGACAGGAGGAAAGACTTATCGCCCAACTGACGCGCAATGTCATGCGGAAGATGGAAACGACGACGAACACCATCAAGATGGCGACAATCAACAAGTAAGTGGCGGACCGTAAGTGGCCGCCGACACCAATAACATTCAGGAGGGTCAACCCCCCGCAAAAGGAAACAGTGAGTAAGTCGAGTGTGACCAATGCGCAAACGGGCCAACACCACCTCCTCACGGCGACACGCCGAGTGCCATTCCTCAACAGTGCCTTTAATAGCTCGTAATTTATTGCCGTCCTGTCCATCCCACGAGGCTTGCCAAAAAGCGTGTAACCTCAGACGCAAAGTTGGAAAAGCGTCCGAGGGAACAAGGCTGAGATCCCTACCGAGAGGGCCAGAAAGGGACCCTTTTGCTGCAGAATCCGCTTGCTCATTTCCACCTATCCCAACATGGCCCGGGATCCAGCAGAAAAGCACGGTTTTCCGCTGGCCAGGCGAGCGGGAAAGCAAAGCTTGGACACATTGTGTCAAGGGGTTCCGAGGATTGTAATTCGTCAAGGACTCCAGGGCACTCATGGAATCGCTAAAGATAATGAAATGCGTGCCCTGAAGGCCAAGGATCCATTCCACCGCCAAACCGAGAGCCAAAAGCTCTGCAGAAAACACAGAATAGCCTGATGGAAGGCGATGGGCAGCCGTCACTCCCTTACAAACACAAGCACAAGCCACGCCAGCGTCCGACTTCGACCCATCAGTAAAAAGCCGCTGATAACCGGCGTACTGCGAACACAGCCGGCGGAACTCCTGTAAGTACCTTGCTGGTAGAGTGGAACCCTTCGGGAGGGACGCCAGAGCGAAAATGAAAATGCCACTTGGGACACGCCAAGGGGCAACTGGCATTGTCCCAAGCCTCAAGGCGCAGGGCATTTCAAAGGATATCTCCTGACAGGACTGCTGGAGCCTATCGCGGAAATCACCCTTACCCACCCTGCGTCTACCGACTCGCAAGTCTGGCCCAAAAACCATGGACCAAGCAGGACTGGATTCCACAGCACGTAAACGCACAGCATACTGAATGGCCAGCTTCCGCCGACGAATGGCCAAAGGTGGCTCGAGGCATCAGCATAGAGGCTGACCACTGGAGAAGTTCGAAATGCCCCAGTCGCCAAACGCAGGCCACTGTGATGCACAGTGTCCAACACCTGGAGAGTCGAGTCACTAGCCGAACCATACACCATGCACGCATAATCAAGTTTGCTGCGGACAAGGGCTCTGTAGAGGCGCAACATGGCAGTGCGATCGGCACCCCATGAAGTGCCCGACAGAACCAGCAAGATGTTAAGTGCCCGCAAAGACTTGTCTTTAAGTTGGCGCTAGTGTGGAAGCCAAGATAACCTGGAATCGAACACCAGACCCAGGAAACGTGCCTGTGGGACAACAGGAATCTGCGCCTGCCCCAAGTACAGGCTAGGATCTGGGTGCAGTGTTCGTTGGCGGCAAAAGTGAATGCACACAGTCTTGTCCGGAGAAAACCGGAAACCATTACTGACCGCCCAGGTCTGGACTTTGTTAATCGCCAGCTGTAGCTGCCGCTCGCAGGTCTGCATGCGAGCTGCCCGAAAGCGCAGGCCGAAGTCATCGACAAACAATGACTGGGGAACAGCAGCTTGCTGAGCAATGGGGTTGATCCCAATAGCAAACAAGATGACACTAAGAACACCTCCTTGAGGCACACCATTCTCCAAGACAAACGGGCGGGAAAGAGTCGCCCCGACACGAACACGAAAAGAACGGCCTGAGAGGTAGGCGGAAAGCAACAGTGGCATCTGTCCCATCAAGCCACAGTCATAGAGATTACGGAGAATCCCATAACGCCAGGTCGTATCGTAAGCCTTCTCCAAGTCAAAGAAAACCTGAACCAGATGTTGACGCAGGCGAAAAGCCTCCCTCACATCCGATTTAAGGGCAACCAGATGATCGATGGTTGACCGAAAACGTCGAAAGCCACACTGGGACGCAGATAAGAATCCGCGTGATTCCAGCACCCAGACCAACCTCTCACTGACCATCCGTTCCATAAGTTTACAGACACAGCTAGTCAGAGCGATTGGCCGATAACTGGAAGGAGCAGTAGGGTCTTTGCCCGGTTTCACAATCGGGATGACCACTGCTGTCCTCCACGCTGCCGGAACAGAGCCTTCTGCCCACACACGGTTGAACATCTCCAGCAAGAACTGCTGGGAGGCAAGAGGCAGATGTTTCATCAGCTGATAGTGAACATCATCAGGCCCTGGGGCGGAGTCATGCGACTTGGACAAAGCTGAAACAAATTCCTGCCTGGTGAACGGTAAATTGTACTCCTCTAGCCCGTCGGAGCGAAAGTCTAGAGAGTGAGCCTCTTCTCTACGCTTTATTCTGAGGAAACCAGGATCATAATGGTTATCACTCGAACCCGCGCAAACGCAGACGCAAGACAGTCGGCGATATCCGGCACAGAAGAGATCACGGAATTCGCCACCTTCAGCTGTGAAACCGGGGAAGACACGTTCCTCCCCGAGATCTGGCGCACCTTCCGTCACACCTGCTGAGAAGGCGTGGAGCGCGTGATCGACGAAACATAAGCTGTCCACGAAGCACGTCTAGCCTCACGGATGACATACTTGGCACGGGCACGACAGAGCTTAAAGGCTACAAAGTTGTCAGTAGTTGGGATGACCGTAAATGCACGCAACGCTCGCCGGCGGGCCCGAATAGCCCGCCCGCAAGCAGGTGTCCACCACGGAACAGGAACCCGCCGCGGCTGTGTGGACGAATGCGGGATAGTAGCATTAGCAGCAGCAAGGACCACGTCAGCGAAATGAGTGGAAAGTTCATCCACATCAGAAAAGTCCTCAACCGCACGCTGAAATACAGCAGCTTCAGCAAAGGCTGACCAGTCAGCACGTTTAAGCGCCCACCGGGCTGGCCTGAAAGCCACAGAACCCCTTTGTGTCGTGGACAACACAATGGGGAGGTGATCGCTTCCATGCAGATCGCCAGTGACAGCCCAAGTGAAGTGAACTGGGACGGCAAGGGAGCAAAAGGCTAAGTCCACCGCTGACCAATTGCCCGTGGCCAGGTTACAGTGTGTCATGGCTCCATCGTTCTGGTTGCAGAGGGGGTCCGTTTGCATCCACTCCTCAAGGATCCTGCCCTTGTTGTCAGTAATAGGTCCTCCCCACTGGACGTGGTGGCTGTTAAAGTCGCCCAGCAGGAGAAACGGGGCAGGAAGCTGGCGAACCAGGTCCTCCAAGTCACCAACCCCAAAGACCTCATCCGGCGCTAAATAAACCGAACAGACAGTAATATCGAATTGAAAAGAAACCCGAACTGCTACCGCCTGCTACCTAGTAATCCGTGGAGGCGGAGATCCTGGCTTTCGGGCTTTGGCTCCTTATTCCGGAGGACGGGTGGCCTGGGCGAGCCGGCCTAAGGTCAATCGGCTATGACTTTTCGGGTCCTGTCGTTGTGGGGAGGCGGCTTGTGCTGTATCCATCTGCATCACGGACCCGAACTGTTTGGGTTATC
>JAHWFP010130399.1:2369-18625 GCA_023313725.1 Lithobius niger
GAGAAAAGTCGGACATTTTTCTTGGTATTTGTGATCATTCAAACAAGATAAAAAATATTGTACTAAGTCTGTATACAAAATATATGTGAGGTTAAGTACCTTAAAGGAAGCCCCTCCTAAAACACAACTAAGCTAGTGTATAGTGGCTTTATGCCAGGATAAAAAATAAAAAGGAGTAATTACAAATGTACATCATTTTTGAAGCTACAGCGGCCGGAAGTGTGAGCGCTATGGCCCAGTTTGGTGACTTTTTCTTAAGGATGCTGTTGGAGAACCAGGATGAATTATAATGTTTTCTTTTCACAGGAATAAAGTTCGAGTGTGTGGCTATTAAGGGCTTCTATGTTTGGCCGATTCTGATCATTGCTTGGGGACGTGAAGTATGGAGATTCAGCAAAACTGAGTTTTTCCCCGAGGTTTTTTATTTTTGGAGTCCGGGTATCCTCTCCAATCATACTGCAGCACAGAACTTTATTACACCATTCCACTGCTAGGAGCCCAGGCGTCGTTATCAACATCATTGTGACATAGCTGCCAGTTACTTACTCTATTTCGGGTGTTCGTGCCGTGCGCTTGAAAAGTCTCCCATGCTTGCTTTGTTTCATTCTTCGCCACTTGCCTGACTGACAATGGATGGTGAGATAATCCATTTGCTGATTGCAACATTGGATTTCCCCACCTGCACTTGTCAAAACACCCCTAAAGACTTTCATCCTGCTTGTCGAAAGTGCCGTTGTTGTAATTTTCAAGATGAACTTTGCAAAACTTATGAATTATTTGACGAGAAAACCATCAAGAAAATCCTCCGAACCTGGCACAAGACCGGCAAAAAACGTGCACAGCTTGAACTCAAGGCTCAACGCTTGGCTTCATCGACACCTTCCTCTTCGGTTAAAACCCCTCTCGATCTGCGTTTAGAAACCATGAGCACCGATTTATCTGTACCCGTTGTGTTTTTATCCAAAGATACGCTGGCATTCGCAGCGGTGTCAAGCCTACTGATGAAGTGCCGGGGAACGCGTCAATCTCGCCTGTACAGGGTAAAACTCCTCTCACTCCGAATAATTTCGGATGCATCGTGTTGGCTGTTCACGGTGCTAATAAAGTTGATGTTAGGGATGTGCGATACTCAAAAAATTCGAGCCGAGCCGAGTATGAAGCTTGTTCTCAAACTCGGCTTGCTGCTCGCATCCATACTCAAAAAACTCGAATCTGACGAAAATGCGATAACTTCACCAATTTTTTACGGATTTTGACATTCCAATATACCAAATCGATCGTCTCGGCGAGAGCTCTCCAGTGGTGCAGATTAAAAGTCAATAACTGAAACCATTTTCAAGTTATGTCTTTGAAACTGGAAACCCATGACCAACACAGTCCGTTAAGCACCATTATTATCTTAACAAATTAAAGAGAAACTTACAAACAAAATATTTCCATCAAACAAACTATTTCCATCAAATACTCGAACTCGGCTTGGCTCGAATTAAAAATTTTCTACTCTCACATCCCTAGACTCCTGATCAAATGACAAACTGTCAACCTTGCTTACTGACCCAAGGAACAACAAACGCCAGCCTCGGAACCCCCAAGGAACTCGCTCATTAGGTGCCCGCCACCAACTTTGACGAAGTCGGCCTGTCAATGCAAAAATTGACAGGTGTTGGATTTTTCCCAAGCAATCACCTTATGGACAATCGAGAGAGACAAAAAGATCAGTTCATCGAGCTGCCATTCTTATAAGGAGACCCGCGCATGCACGGGATGGGGTTACTGAGCTAGCTAGCCACAACACTTTTGAGATCTCAAGGTCCAACAGCAGGATCGAGACAATCGGTGCAAAAATTGACAGATATTCTATCTTTTCCCCCGTAAAAGAAACAGATTTTAGCCGGCCATCATGGGGGCTGGCAAATTTCCGTTTCTTTATTGCCAAAACAACTTAACCTGGTAATTTTAGCATTACATTCCTCGAACGTAATGTTCCCCTGGAGGTTTCTTCCGGTCTGTAGACGCCTGCTTGCATGTCCCTCCGCGCATGCACAGCGCGGTCCTCCCTTATAAAAGCGACAGCGCGCACGCTATCGGCATTCATTTTCCTCCAGAGGTGTCTCCACACCACCTCGGTCCCCGGTTCCCCGACTGTCGTTTGGAAAATTGGATTCTTCCCGAAGATGGACAACGCTTTAGAAGCCCAACCTTCGTCCGCCCCTCAACCTCGCCGCACCTTCCCGCACGACACCCGCCGATGCCATGCCTGATGTCGCATCGCCTGACTCTCCGCTCCTCCCGGGCCAGCGCTCGCCGCTCCTCGCCCCACTGGATCTGTCGTCGCTTCGACAAGACCTTCAAGCCGCCAAAGACTCCTACCGGGCCGCCAAGCGCAACCTCCGCCGGGCGACACTCGCCCATTCCCTGCAACGAAACTCGCCGCTCGACCTGTCATCCAATTCCTCCCGGATAGGCCTAAGCGTCAGCCGCAGTGTCGTACGAGAAATCGTACACGACACTATCTGCCACCTACAGACCAACCCGATGCCACCTCCCTCCTGCACGTCATCGGTACGAAAGGCCCGCACCCAGGACTGGGTCACATCCACCTCCAGCCACGAAGGGCACAGGCGTGCCGCTTCCCCCCCGCCGGCCTCGGCACCCAAGCGCAAGCCGGACGACACACTGTCGTCGCACCTCTCGCTGTCGCCCGCCCCTACTGCCGAGAAACGCATCAGGTTCCCGGACGACACTCCTGACGAAGCCACCCTGTCTCTAGCAGCTGTTTTTAAGACTGTCGAGCAGACAGTCCCCGCACTGCTTCCTGTTCCAGCCTGCCGGACGACACAACCGACGACACGCCACTGTCGCTCGAAGATCTGCCACACGTCTCGATCAAGACTCTCGACCGTGGCTTACCCCACATATCGAGCGAAAATCAAGCCGACTGTTGCTGTCCACTGCTGCGTGTCTCACTCGTGTTTGATCCCACGTTTTGAGTGAAGAACCTAGACGGAAGCCGTTTGCACCCTTTGCTGCTTGTCTTGACCGTGGATAACCCCATGTCTCGAGTGGAAACCAAGTCACCTGTTGCTGTTACTGCTGCTCGTCTCACTCGTGGCTGGAACCCACGTTTTGAGTAAACCAAGACGGGAACCGTTTGCACCATTTGCTGCTTGTCTCGACCGTGGCTAACCCCACGTCTCGAGTGAAAATCAAGTCACCTGTTGCTGTCCACTGCTGCTCGTCTCAATCGTGGCTTGAACCCACGTTTTAAGTGAACAAAGAAGGAAGGGGTTTCCACCTCTTGTTACTTGTCTCGACCGTGGCTAGCCCCACGTCTCGAGTGAAAATCAAGTCACCTGTTGCTGTCCACTGCTGCTCGTCTCAATCATGGCTTGAACCCACGTTTTGAGTGAACCAAGAAGGAAGGCGTTTCCACCTCTTGCTGCTTGTCTCGACCGTGGCTAACCCCACGTCTCGAGTGAAAAGCACGTTACCTATTGCTGTCCACTGCCGCTCGTCTCAATCGTGGCTTGAACCCACGTTTTGAGTGAACCAAGACGGAAGGCGTTTCCACCTCTGCTGCTTGTCTCGACCTTGGTTAACCCCACGTCTCGAGTGAAACTCAGGTCACCTGTGCTGCCCACTGCTGCTTGTCTCACTCCTGGCTAGAAGCCACGTCTGAGTGAACCAAGACAGAAGCAGCTCGCACCTCTTGCTGCTTGTCTCGACTGTGGCTGACCCACGTCTCTAGTGATAATCAAGTCGCCTGTTGCTGTCGACTACTGCTCGTCTCACCCGTGGCCTAAACCCACGCTTTGAGTGAAGATTCGAGTCGGAAACCATCTACACTTCCCACTACTTGTCTCGTCCATGACTGATCCCGGGTCTGAAGTGAAATTCAAATCATCAGCTGCTGTCCAAACTACTGCTCGACTCAGCATGGTTTAAAAAAAAAGAAAAAAAAACCCCACGTCCTGAGTGAAGAATCAAGTCGCGAGCCGTCTCCATCTCTTGCGGCTGCACGCTGCTTACGACCCACCCGTACGACACCCACCCGATGTCACGCCTGCTCCTGCTGTCGCATGGCCTGAATATCCCTTCCTCCCGGGCCAAAGCACGCTGCCTCGGGCTGGACCTGTCGTCCCCCCAGCACGACCTTCAAGCCGCCAAGGACTCTTACCGGACCGCCAAACGGAACCTCCACCGTGCGACACTCGCCCACTCTCTGGACCGAGCTCGCCGCTCGACCCGTCGCCCAATTCCTCCCGGAAAGGCCTCAGCGTCAGCCGGGAAATCGTACATGACACCGTCCGCCACTTGCAAGTCAATCCGATGCCGCCTCCTTCCTGCACGTCATCGGTACGCAAGGCCCGTAACCAGGACTGGGTCACGTCCACGTCAAAGCCACGAAGGGCACAGGCGTGCCGCTCCTTCTCCCCCGACTACGGCACCCAAGCACAGATCGAATGACACACTGTCGTCGCGTCACCGTCTGTCGCCCGCCCCTACTGCTGAGAAGCGCATCAGGCTCCCGGACGACACCCCAGATGAATCCATCCTGTCGTACGCAGCCCTTTAAAAACTGTCGAGCAGACTGTCCCTGACTTCAGCCGCATTATCGTACGGGAAATCGTACTTGACACCGTCTGTCACCTGCAAGTCAATCCGACGCCGCCTCCTTCCTGCACGTCAGCGGTACGCCCAGGACTGGTCACGTCCACGTCAAACCAACGAAGGGCACATGCGTGCCGCTTCTTCTCCCCGGCTACGGCGCCCAAGCGCAAGTCGGACAACACACTGTCGTTGCGTCACCCTCTGTCGCCCGCCCCTGCTGCCGAGAAGCACATCAGGTTCCCGGACGACACCCCAGATGAATCCTACCTGCCGCTCGCAGCTCTCTTTAAAAAAAAAAACTGTCAAACAAACTATTCCAGACTGCTTCCTGTCAAGCCCACTATGATACCGGGCGCCCCTGTCATCAACCGCGGCCAAACGATAGGCCCTGGATTTGCCTCACGACACAAAGATGCCAAGCCCCGCTACCTCCTGGGTCAATCAATGGCACGCCTAACATGCCTCCTCCGCAACGAAGGCCCCAAACCAGGCAA
Organism: Lithobius niger; assembly: GCA_023313725.1. Taxonomy (NCBI): domain Eukaryota; kingdom Metazoa; phylum Arthropoda; class Chilopoda; order Lithobiomorpha; family Lithobiidae; genus Lithobius; species Lithobius niger. The sequence goes on from JAHWFP010130399.1 coordinate 7,475, forward strand.
AGGCGATCCCCTTCTCCTCTACAAAGAACCTCCTACGCCCTGGCTGTGAAAACAGCTTCCCACCGATCCGTCGGTGACTACGCACTACTCCCGCAACTTTAACACCTACCCGGAGTGCAAGCTGGCTTGCAGCGAAATCGAGATAGATTTTGGGCCCTCGTTATCAACATTCAGGAAAACTGACGTCCCAGCCTTCGTTTCATGCGAAAGCGGCGGATGCCTCCGACTAGTCCCGCGCGCGGCCTCTCAAGCAGATGTCCTCCACACGGCCATTGGCGTGCTATGTGAGGGGCTGTCGTCGGGCGACACTCCGGATGACTTCAAGAACCTGTCGTCCCTGATTTCTCAGCTTTCCCCCAAAGCTAATTTCGCTACTTACCACACAATGAACTGGGCAACGAGAGCGCTATTCAACAACACCCTTCTCCTCCGTGACATGGCCCTGTCGTCCGCAAACAACGTAAAAGTCTCCACACGACGTCGACTCAGATATCAACCGATCCATGAGTTAAAAACACTCTTCCGTGGTTTGGACCCGACACTTGCTCCTCACCTTGACGTTTCGAGGAGGCCGAGGCCGTAAAGGCGAGCCACGTATTCGGTCTGCCCGTTCTCGAAGAGTAAACAAGCCATCCCCCGTCTCCGGACGATTGGCGCAGGGATGCGGCGTCATCAACCCCCCCTGCCGCCTAAACGACACCACCGCCTATCACCAGCGAAACCAGCAGACCTTTCGGACCGGCGCTCCTCGCTTCCGCTCCGGCCAGCGCTCCCAACAGAAGCATGCTGCCGCCCCCGACCGAAGGAACCAAGTCCCATCTCCCGGGGACGGAAGCATCTACCGCGGGGGAACCAACAAAGAGGCTTTGTGCCCAACGGGCCTCCCTGTCGGGGCCGGACTACGCCGTTATTTCCCAGCCTGGCATGAATTGACCACCTACCTGGGAACCCTATCGATAGTGGAACGCGGCTTTCGTCCGACACTCCTACATCAACTGCCGCTGTCGCCATCTCCTCCATGGGATCTCTCGCCCCAAACGACAGCGTCCCTGTCGTTCGAAGTAACGGAAACTGCTGGATCAGGAAAGCGATCAAGGCACCTTATACCAAGCATGAATTGAGCAAGAGCATGAGAGTGACGGCACGCGAGGTGAGAACCATCTCTCCACCTTAGGCCCACCATGCCGCCGCCCCAATTGGGGCTTCTTGGCGCCACCAGTCCACCTTCTCATCTCACTACCTAAGAGACAAGATGAAGGATGAATTTAGACCACATCGGCTGGAACCGATCGTCGCAGCTAGAACTGTGGCCAAACCCCCTTAAGCACTCAGAACGAAGCAGAAGCAAGACCCATGAAGGAAGCAAGTTCCACCCTGCTAGAAGCAAGACCCTCAAACAACGATCCTTTTCAGGGCCACCAACTCCTACGAAAGAGACCAAATTCCTGTCAAGCCCAAATAGTTCTGAATAAAGTGCGAATTTTTCTCTTGCAGATAAAGAATTCATGGGGGAAACCCTGCTTGCATCCCGGGGCGCTCGTACAGGCGGTGCCCGCCACCAACTTTGACGAGGTCAACTGGTAATGCTAAAATTACCAGGTTAAGTTGCTAAAAATGGTTTCTTTTTGCCTAAAACATACTTAACCTTACTCCCGCCCTGCCTCCCCTCACCGCCTGACACATTGAGAGTAAAATGAATGCCGATAGCGTGCGCGCTGTCACTTTTATAAGGGAGGACCGCGCTGCGCATACGCGGAGGGACATGCAAGCAGGCGTCTACAGACCGGAAGAAACCTCCAGGGCAACATCACATTTAAGGAATGTAATGCTAAAATTACCAGGTTAAGTATGTTTTAGGCAAATTAAAAGAAACCATTTTTACCCGGCCAGGCTGGGGGCCGGCAAAATGTTCTTTTTCGCTAGTTCTGCGTCTTTGGAAATTTTTCTTCACTTTTTTGCCACCATTTCATTGCATTTTTATCAACATTTAGATTGTCTTTTTAAAAAAACTGCTGAAATTTGGTTTCTTGGCTGTTTGTTGGTGTTGGTTTTTTTTTTGCACGCCTAAGATGTACGACATCGCTTCGTGCGGCTTAACAGCAGTAGCCTTCTCTGGTGGTGTGGGTTTGTTGCTTGGAGAATCCTTTCATCTATGACGGCAAGGGGGAGACAATACACTGATTTGCGCTTCAGCGGCATCGTACGTTGCTTTACGATCGGCAGCTGATTAAAAGCCAATCTTTGTGACGCGGATCCAATGAAGATGCATTCTAAAGAATTCCGTCAGTCTCTGGCATTGGAATATTAAATCTGTACGGATTTGACAGCTCACTGCAATTTTAAATTCTTTTACGGCAGCTTTATCGTCAGTTTTTGCCTGCAGATGATTGGAAAGCAATCCAACCATCATTGGCACAACAACCAAAGCAATAAAGTAGCTTTCATAACAACAACTAATTCTTCAGGAAGTGACCACTGTTCATATTTTAGCTCAAGTGTTTTTGCATCATTTAGTTCCGTACCCGTACGATCCGAAAGTACGACACATACAAGCCAGCATTGCTGCAAAAGTACATGCTTGTCGACACCCATTGATTCTTGTTTTTTTTTTCAAGCACATTCTAAGCAGTAAGTCTCTGTGTAAAGTGCTTTACTAAGCGAGAAGTAGCACCAACGATCTTTAAACAGGTGCCAATTCTGTCCCATGCATTGATGCAAAGCTGCAAAGTGTGAGCTTCACAACATAAATATTTAGGCTGTGAATCTAAGTCCCACATTTCAGCAATGTGCAGTATGTTCGATGCATTGTCGTGCACGACCGAAATCACTTTAGCACTCAAATTGTAATTATTTTAAGAATTAGCACTTTTCGATATAAAATATCGATATCAATAATCTGTATCGGTATCGGTATCTAACGATACACAACCGATACTTCTTATCGATATAACATTAACTTATTAACGGAAACAGCCTTACGACATCCATTTATTATTACCAGAATAACATTAGTTTTAGCTTAGCAGACGACACTCAGTGCATTTGGCCTCTGCCTCGTGCACTCTAATTGCTGCCACATGTGGGCCCATCCAGATACTCAGTCAACATCAGTGGTCCGGCTCCTAACCCAATCAGCTCTTCCCTCAGCCTCAGCATCCAATCGCACATCGTCTGCTACACAAAAGAGCAGGATGCAGGCCCCCTTTAAAACGAAGGGTCCTGCAGATTTTCTCTCTCACTCCTCGACTTTTTGGACATCAATTGCCACCAGCCACTGAGCCTTTGGAGCCGGAATTCCCACAGCAGAGTTCAGAGTTAAGTAATAACGACGATCTTGGACTTATCCGAATTTTAAGGGAGCTTCCCTCCTTTAGAGACTAAGTTCGGGTCAGTGTTTGGAAAGGGCGCATCTTTATATAAGAGCCCCCTTTCTTGTTGCCCTTAGCCCAATTAATCTAGAGTGCTTTAACGTTAGTTATTGAAGGTTTAACTCAATTTAACGGTGGGATAACCCCAACCCTAAATAATCGAATTAAATAGCTTTTGGACCGATATCTTGTGTGGACTCCCTTACTTTGCTCATTATTGCTTGTATGTGCTGTAGTTAGTAACGATCGCATTAGCGCCGGCCGGTACGAATTTATTATTACGTACCTCTGTTATCCTCGTAACCCTAACAACAGGAATTACGAGAGATTTATAATGGTGTCGAAGTTTTAGATTCGAATTTAACCCACGCCTAATCATTAAGAAAACTGCAGCACGTTAGTCATTATTGAGCGAAGTAGCGAGTTTTCGGATTAAAAATTTTGAAAAAAAAATACCAGAGCAAGTAGGCTACTCGAAATCGAATTTTTCCTCCCAGTCTAATCGATCGAATTTAGGACATAATCATGCCTAGTCACAAGAAAAGCACTACAGCTAGCAAAAGCTCGAAAAAAGTTCCTAAAAACAGGAACAATTTAAGGCTTTCGACTAGTGGTAGGCCAATTGTGAAGCCCAGTCGCCTTGCAGACGCTCACGCAGACAATGCACCTGTTCCTCCCGCCTCGCAGCCAATCAATCTCGGCAGAGCAGACAACGTAAGCGCGTGCCAAGAGCACCTGCTAACAAGCGTAGCACAGTTGCGGAGAAATCCCCACTACGCCAGCAGTCAACAGATGAGCATCGGAATGATGCCCATGAATCACGTAGCCCTCCTCGTGATTCCCTTCCACAGCGTTCTCGCACGAATTCGCCAGACGATTCCAGGAGAAACAGAATGAATTATTCACGTAGTCGCTCACCACAGCATCATAGCCTTCCACCAAATAATTCACGCTATTTTTCGGATGGATTAAACGTCAATCCCCCACCTTTCTTGGCCCCAACAAGAACAACGCAGACTACAAGCCAGCAACATCAGCCAATCTTGCATTCAAGCCCCACCGCATCAGACAGCAGCAACTTTTCACGAATTTTAGCAGGCCTACAGCAAGCCAACGAAAGCCAAGTGGAAGTTTTAAATAGGCTAGCAGAAAAAATAGGCAGTACCCCACAAAACAACAACAGCAGCAACGAAAGAATTAGGGACAAAGTAGAAGCTCGAATGTGGGAGGACATCAGAGAAGCAAAGAAAAACCTGCCTAAATTCTCAGGGGAAGGAGGGACCGACATTTTCACCTTCCTCCTCCTTACAGATAACCTGAGAAAAATTGATCCCCATCTACCAGATAGCGAGCTGATAGCAGCAGCAACCAACAAATGCATCAGCAGAGCAGCTCGTTTCGTCGCAACAAGCCTAGTAATCGCCGAACAAACATCTTGGCCAACTTTCAAGTCAGCTTTAATTGAAAGATTCGGCGCTGGAGGAGCCGAAATTACTAGGGCTAAATTTTTAAGGGCTAAAATGTATGAAGGGGAATCAATCGAAGCATTTGCCGATCGTCTCGAAATCATGGCAGCCGAAATCTGGATGGTTCAGCCAGAAGATAGCAATTTAGAAGCAACACTTAAGAAGAGAATGCGAGACGAAACCATGCGATGCACCTTTAAATCGGCCATGCCCAGAGAACTGGAAACGTTCTTAGCTAATCAAAAACCTAGGAGCTGGGAAGAAATGCTTCACGTCACGCTAAAACGTCAGACGGAAATCAGCGAATATACAGAAGAAGGAAAGCAACAGCCTAAAAAGAAGCCACCACCTAAGCCTACAAACAGTACAAGTTTCACGTCATCAGCCCCAGACGAAACAGCCAACGTAACAGCCGCCGATCTAGCAAAAATGTTGCAAGAAATCGAAAAAACAAACAGAGAAGTTAGAAACCTGAAAATGCGTGGCGCCGTGCAAGAAGCCAGAGTCGACGTTTTCCAGCCGGAAAGAAAAGAATCACGCACGTGTTTTCGCTGCTACGGAAAAAATCACATCAGCAGAGATTGTAAAACACAAGAACAAAGACTGGAAATCGTTAGAGCAGCCAACACTAGACGACTAGAAAAAGAGGGGAAACCAATTCCAAAAAGAGACGGACGAGGAAATTACCCAAGAGCAAACCAACAAAGAAGCAACAATCAAGAATCTAGGGACAACCAACAATTAAATTTGTCATCCTACAGTCGCCAACGTAGCAACAACTGCAACAGCAACAACAACGCAAACTATACTCGGCCCCGTACCTCAACAAACAACCAGCAGCAGCAAACCAGCGCACAACAGTCAAAAAACTAGGAGATAGCTCAAAAAGTAACAGGTTTTTTGAGTTAGCAGGGTACCCCAGCACGGAAAAAATTCCGATCAACGCAGTCAGTACCGAAAATCCTGAAATCCCGTCATCCACCCCCACCCCCACGCCTAGAGAACAAACAAATAAATTATTTCACAGCAGGAAAATCCACTCGACAATCAACGCTGCTGGTTTATTACTAGATTTATACTCAACAGTCGACTGGCACCAACAAAAACTAGCACTCAAGGACAGGACACTAACGTTGCCAAGATTAGCTTCGTATTTCGGCGCAGTTCCCGAAAAATACGTAGCCCCAGCTCTAAATCTAAACTCCCATCTTGCAACAAATTTTACGGAGCAACTCAACAAAGTAAACAAGATTTTCAAGTTATCATGCGATTCAGTCATGTTAACACTCTTTGAAGATGGAATTGACTCCACAAATTTCCACTCGGAATTAAATTTATCCAAATCCAACAACCCCATAGTTCTGGAATTAATCGGAGATGACAGAACAGTCGAATTCCGTAGCACATCGGACACCAACGAAAGAAGATCGCATTTAATTCATTCCGGCGAAGCCATCAAGATTTCCGACCGTAGTCAACAAGAATGGAAGCTACGCATTCCTCTAATTCCGTCAGTAACATCACCAACAATCTGTCTAATTTATTGGGACAGCACTTCTAACCCCGAAAAAATTACAGAAGGAAAACGAAGAAAGCGTCAAGAAAAAAGGAAAACGCAGCAACAAGCAAATCCGGAGTTTTCAGACAATCCAACGCCACACCAACTCCATCCAGCGGCGGCGATCGATACTACAGGCCTAATCGAGGAACTAGATCCAAGGAACGAGACTCACGTCGACAAGGAAGACCCGAATCAGGTTCGAGTTGACTGCATAGGCTACAACTCGAAATCTGCTTACCCAAGGCCCCATCTAATTTTTAATTTCGGCAATTTAAGGAAAGTAGCACTTTTAGACAGCGGAGCAGGTGTCTCGCTGATCGAATCGTCTACTGCACAAGAATTGTTACGAAATCCACAAATTAAATGTCACGAGGTCAAAACCGTAGCTCCCGTAAATTTAGTAGGTGTCGGTGGAAAAGGGGTTACAGCAGAAAAACGTTGATCGCTGAAATAAGCAAATGCGGATTTTCCACAAGCCAGCAGTTTAAAGTCGTTCCCGATGGCAGTTTTGGAAAAATCCACGTTTTATTGGGTTACGATTTTTTATCAAAACAACCTGACTTGGTTAAATTAAATTGTTCAGACCATATTTTAGAAATAAGGGATCTCAAATTTAATCTGTCTCCATCACCTTTCGATGCTTGGGAAAATTATGGTAAAAACAAGGAATTAATTAATTTTGAGAATTATAACGTTTCAACTGAGCACATTGCAACGATCAATATTTCTTCAGACGAAGAAACAGACGAAAATCCAAAATCCACTTGGAATCCGACACCTCAACAATATTACGTTGAGGTACCAGTTTCATTATTTAAAAACGTTGTCTTGCCAAACAATAGTGAAACAAAAATTTGCGGCAAAATCCACCAAGCCTACCCTGAGCAGCAGAGTGGCATATTTTTGCCACAATGCAAAGAATTTCCGATCCTTCTCGCCAGATGTTTGGTTAACACTAGCCCTACTGGTTTAATCCCGATTATGGCTATTAACACATCCGGGGAGGATCAAATTCTAAAGGCAGATTCTATTTTAGGCCACTACACAACGGTTGAAATAGAATATAATGACGAAGAGCACAACGAACTGGATCTAGGAATGCAAATTACAAAGGATAATCCCACCCCTTCAAGCTTAACCCAAACAATAGGAAGAGCACAGTCAACGCACGACGCGGACAAAACATCGGCCCCTTCGCTAGCTAATCCCGGAACCTGTTCTGACTTCCTTTCCCTTTCAAGGCCCACTCAGACAAAGTGGCGCGCACAGTCTATAGAAATCAGCAGCGTCGGGTCCGCCCAGTCAACGCCAGAAAATCCTCAAACCGGACCCAGTCAACCAACTGACACAGCACCTCAACAAAGACCATTTTCAGAAGAAGAATGGAATAATTTAAAGTTTAAATTCAATTTACCAGATTTAAACAAAGAAGAACGTATGGAATTTTTGGAAATGCTCAAGACACATCAGGACGCCTTCAGCAAAAATGAATTCGATCTCGGAACTTACCAGGACTATGAAGTAAACATCGAAACAGGGTCATCAGCCCCAGTGAGGTCGAAGATTTACAGGGTGCCCTTCCATCAACGGGAAATTTTGGACAAGTATTTAGAAGAACTAGTCAGCATTGGGGTAATTAAGGAATGCAAATCAGCATGGCTCAGCCCATGTCTTCTCATAAAAAGAAGGCCTGAAGGCTACAGGGTGGTAGTGGACTTACGCGGCCTCAACGCAGTTACTGAATCAGTCTCTGTACCACTACCCATCATCAGCGAAGCATTAGCAAATCTCAATGGCGCCAAGTACTTCACCAAGCTAGATTTTCGCATGGGATTTTTTCAGCTGAAGCTAGCCGAGTCATCTATGGAAAAAACAGCGTTTCAAAGCGCCAACAAGGTTTATTGCTTTTCCAAACTTCCAATGGGTTTGAAAGTAGCGCCCGCCCACTTCCAATTCTGCGCCCAGCAGATTTTCGCAGAAATTTTAGGAGCCTACTGTACAATCTACCTTGACGACGTGCTCCTCAGCTCCTTAAATTTCCGAACACACCTGCTTCATGTAGACAAGGCCCTCTCACTCGTCGAGAAATCGAAAACGAAACTTAGCCCCGAAAAATGCATTTTCGCTGCAAAACAAGTCAAGTTTCTCGGATTCATCGTTAACGAAGAGGGTGTGCAACCAGATAGAGATAAGATAAAAGCCATGGAACTCTTCCCACAGCCAAGAAACGTTAAAGAAATACGCAGATTCATTGGAATGTGCGGATTTTTTCGCCGACACATTCCCTCCTTCTCAGCTTACTCAATGGGCCTTACCAAGCTAACCAAGAAAAATACGAAGTTCATACGGGACAAGGAAGCAGACGACGCATTCAAAGGTTTGAAAAAGGCTATGGTAAACGCAGCTACCCTACGTCACCCGGATTTTTCTAAACCTTTCTACGTAGAGTCAGACGGAAGTGACGTAGCGCTGGGCGGCTGCCTCACACAAATACATAACGGCATAACCTACCCTTTAGCCTATACTTCAAGAACCTTAACGCCAGCTGAGAAAAGGGAAAGCACCACTGTGAAAGAAATTTTAGCAGCAGTACATGCCTGCGAAACCTTTCGCACCTTCCTCATTGGTAAATCCTTTTTTTTAGCCACAGACCATATGGCATTAATTTTTTTGTACAACAGTAGTGGATTATCTCGTAAACTAGAGAGGATTCTCACAAGGCTAAGGGAGTACGACTTCGAAATTCAACATAGGCCTGGCAAGCTTATACCCGTGAGTGATGCTCTATCTCGAGTAGAGATACCAGTTTGCACACTGGACTCACAATTCCGTGACTGGACACGAAGCCACGTAGTAGCAGAGCAGAGAGCAGACGACTATTTCGGCAGGATTTGGCGCAGCATCAAAGACGACGAGCCAGCTGACGTCATCGACGCCAGCAATAAAAGGAATATCTACTACAAGGATTTCGACGGCATGCTGTACAGAACATGGCTAAAAGACCCCTCGCAAGGAAGATTGGAAGATATAGCCCAAGTCTTCATCCCAGAGGCCCTGGTAAACTTCTGTATTCGTGACTACCACTTATCCCCCGCAGCCGGCCACCGAGCAGCAAAGAGCACCCTAAAGCTCATTCAGCTACATTGCTATTGGCCCACCATGATCAGAGACATAGATTACTACGTGAAGACATGCCTCATCTGCCAGCAGTATAATCGTCCCAACAAACCATATAAAGCAACACTCAGAGCCTACAAACCGCTACAGAGACCAGGGGAGAGCTGGTCTATGGATTTGATAGGAAAACTAAACACCACCCACAAGAATAACACCTACGTGATGACGCTCGTAGATGACTTCAGTCGCTACGTCATTGCTTTTGGGATTCCCGACAAACGAGCCGAAACTGTAGCTAGGAAGCTATACACCAAGCTTTTCGCACGATTCTCACCCCCCAGGGTGCTCCGCTCTGACCTCGGAGGCGAATTTTGCTCTAAAGTTAGTGCAGAATTATGCAACCTATTCAATGTGAAGCAAATTAACTTCACCCCCTATGCTTCTTGGACAGGAGGAGGCGTAGAGATTTGCAACAACTCGGTACAAACCGTTTTAAGGAAGATAGTAGCAGACGATCCACACTCATGGGATGACAACCTACAAGCAGCCTGCATCGCCTTAAATTCTACCCCCCACAGCTCCACGTTATTGTCACCCCACCTACTTCACTTCGGCGTCGAATTCAGGATCCCCAGCAGCTTAATCTTCGAACCTGCAAGAAAAATTTACAACAGCGACGATACAGTAGTCAGGCTGGAGACAAAACTGTTAAATGCGTTCGAGGTGGTGCGGCAGCAAAACGCTATCGCAACTCAACGTCTTCAAAACTTCTACAACAAGACAGCACGCCCCTACAGATTTTTGACAGATGATTATTTATTAATCAAGTCCTTCGTGAAGATTGAAGAAATTTCCAGTAAACTTCAGAAAGTGTGGGTTGGACCCTACAGGTTAGTAGAATTCATAAATCCAGTCATCGTGACAGCAGTGCACTACCTGGACCCCTTTAAAATTGTCAGGGTACACGTCAACCATTGTCGACCTTACTTCATGCGTTCGAGAAATCCAATTCAGCCTTTCTCAAATCCCGACGACCTGGATTTAGCTGAAATCCAGAATGGAGGATTGAACGAATCCGAACAGGAAATCCGTGTTTTGATTTCCAAACTACACCTCGACCCATCCGATCACGCCGCAGAAATCGACGCACCTTGTTTACACCCACAGCAAAAGCTTACCCCCCCCTCGTCCAGCTAAACCCCAGCAAGCCCTCACTCCAGCCGACGGAGCAAGGAAGCGAAAACGTAAGCTACCCGAACCTCGCACGTCTGCGACGTTACAAAAACGTTTAAGACTTAAGGAACAAGAATTGGTAGAGAAACGTAAGTTACGCCCAAGCCACGGTTATCTGACTCGTTCCAGCACTAATACCCCAGAAATTAGGCGTAAGCGTAATTTCGATCAAGCATTAGTACAGGACCACGAGTAGCTAAACCAATTCCCCCGTTTCATACTGGAGAAATGCCGTACAAATGCGAAGAGTGCATTCAAGCATTTAGAAGCGCATTTCGATTCACCAACGAAAATTCGTTCGCCAGGCAATTAAAACAACGTAGCACACAAAAATAGGCTAGCGAATTCAAACAATTAAATAGCCATAACTATCAGTGCGCACGATTTGCCGAAAACCAAAATCGCA
>JAHWFP010130404.1:0-34296 GCA_023313725.1 Lithobius niger
GGCCTTGAAATTGGCAGCCTGATACGAAGGAAAGGTCCATGTATTTCATAGATGCTGACTTGCAGAGTGAAATTGAATTGTTTTAAAGTGGCCGGCAACACTCACTGCATGCGCGAACGTTGATACCTCGGTAAATGAAGGAAAATAACTTGCAACAATTTTGCCGGTGCGTGGCACTAACGTGAATTGTTTCTAAGTTAAACGACGGAGATTAACCATGGGAGTATAGTATAGTCGGGATTTGCAACTAACGTGTGAAGTAGGTTCCATCTCCCTACACAAACAAGCTGACCGTTACGTCATTCTCGTGGTCTCGTTCAACACAACAGTGAGAGAAAAGAAGAATTGTATATCATACTGGCATCGTACACGGCTTCGCCCGGGGATTTGTTTGACCCATGGTTGTTTCTCAGTAACTCACTTTCTTCACTCACTCAATCAGCGCATCCCCTTCAGTTGTTTTGTTTATCCCTGCAACTTCCCTTTAATTTTTCAAGATTTCGTTCACATTTAGTCATGCAGAAACCCCCGAAGGTCGCTGTTACTAAAACAGCATAACGCGAAACATTTTATTTTTGGGTTATTAACAAAAAACCCTTTAGCTCTTGTCTGCTCGTATTGTTGCGTAACCATCATCTAACGTACATCCCTTTATTCTTACGCTATCCACGGCAACGTTAATGTTTCTTTATTTTGTCCTTCTTTACAGTTCAGTTTTTAGTTCGTCCAGGCTTTTACAATAAGTCTAAGGACCAGTCTTGATTGTTCAAACCATTGTTGCTTAAAATATTTGGTTGCAACTTGGAAAAGAAACGAAATTTAAATTCGCCAATGGCGAATTTTAAAATCCTCCCACGCATTTGTCCTGACCCCTACAACCCGCAAATAAACAAAAAGACCATCCTCAGATCACCATGCATTCGTGTGCAAAAGTTCAGGTACGTAGGCCTTCTCAATTTTGCGCTAGCCACGAGCAAAAAGTCTATGGGATTTAACATGGGAAAACTCTTATTAGCTAGCTAGCTAGACAGTAACATAAAAATAACGTTATTGACGCATCTTTTTCTCTATGATTGGTGGACACTCATCCTTTAAATTTTAGTTTTTCTTAGTCTCTGACCCTTCCCCTTACATTTTCCAGAGTTTGAAACATTTCTGTCGCATTGGGATTTATCCTCAACATGCCATAATATGCTTTCAGCTGCTTACAGTTAACAGACACATGTCTGCTAGTAAGCCGCCTTTTTATCATTAACAATCAATTTTTTACAATCGGATGTCTACAATGGGATGATCTACTGTTACTTGGCGGCGACACACTAGCGTGTGTCTAGATCTATTTATGATAAACTAGAGGTAGCCCAAGCTACGCAACTCATTTCTATTTCATTTGTCACGTGTATACTGTGAGTTTTGTTAAACCCTTTGTGACACACTGACATTTGTAATTTTTTCTTGAATGCAGTGCTAATAGACCATAGAAATCACTAAGATTCGTAGTATTTAGTACAAATTTGTTACAAACTAAATATCTTATACTAAATATGTGACACCTTTACATACTTAATGTCAAATTGAATTTTCAATGTCGCACAGTTTTCATTCTTAACACATATGACTGGGCCATTTTTTCGTCTTGGGTTGCACCTGCGTCTAGTTGTGGACAGTTTTGGCTTTGGATTCTTCGTTGGATAGCATGGCGTCGACTGAGCAATTAAAGAGTTGTTTTCGTCCTCGTTTTGTTTGAGGCGTCTTTCAAGTTCTGCTACCCTTTTGTTTAAACGTTCATTTTCTAATCCTCTTTCTTCCTTTTCTTTTAGCTCTTTTTTGTTCTTTTTCTTTTAGCTGTTTTTCCAGATCTTTGACCTTCTTTATGAGTTTTGCGTTTTCCGTCCCTTTCAAATTCAACTGATACTGCAAGGCGGATTGTGTATCTATTAGAAAGCAAGTAGGAGTTGCATTTTTGTATCATACTGAATGGCCCGAAAGGACGTAATTGAAAACACTTACAAACTTGCCTGTCGGAGTTCTTCATTTTCCTCCGCCAAGATGATAAAAGATAACACCTATCCATATAAAATATATATGAGCATGGCGACCACTAGACACCTTGTGTCTTTACAGCTAAGGTAGTTGGGCTGTTTTCAGGCATGTGAGGATAAATAACAATGCGACAGAAAAGGCTGAAACTTGTTCAATCGGGAGACTTTGGTCGCCTGACAACATAAAAGTTACTGTTAGGAACACAGCTTACCTTTTTCTTGTTGAAAAAACGACGTAAATAATGTTGATATCAAGGCCCACGCCAGTGGTCCGCCTGCCAAGTTCAATAATTGTCACACTTCATTGCAACTTCATTGTAAGAAAGTCATTATTTAACTCCTGCATTGTTGTTGCATGGCCACTAGCTTTGGTACTTTATCTGAAACCAGAGCTGAGCGTATTTCACGATAATGAGGATAAATACCTATGTGGTGAAACAGCTTGAAAATTGTTGGAAATGGGCAGTCTTTGTGCCCTGACAAGCAATAGTTGTATTTCAATCAAGTGCACAAACTGTATCAAGGTGATAAAAGTGCGTGACGATCGTTGATTTCAGCTGACTACTGACTAATTCTGCTCATATAAAATAATTATGCGACAGATACGAATGAAATTTGGTATTCAGCAGTCTTTTAACTCCAGTACGTGCCTTTTAAGGTTTGATGTTTGGGGAGGCATCAACAAAAAAGATTGCAACCATTTGTGTTGGATCCAGATATAACTATGACTGATCCATAAAGGAGAGTGTAATAATACGCTTGTAACAATAGCGTTAGATAGCAGTGTCTTGCATTGATAATTGTTAGTGAGGCTTGGAAAACGCTATACTGTTGTAAAGTTTGTTTACTCTCCACTTCCCTTGCCGACTCGTTTCTGGTAACATGTTCTGTACTTAAAATGTTTATTATGACTAAACTCTAATTCCTATTTACTTAAACTGTCATCTATGTTTCCTTCTGTCCTGTACGTTTCACGGATTATACATGTTGGTCCTCACAATTTGTAATGCTATTTTTCTGTATGTTGGGGAAAGCGCCACCGGTGATCAAAATAAGCATTACTCCTTATTAGTGTTAACGAGTCACAATGCAAGCGGACTGCCAGAAATAATCGGCAACACAACATTGTTGATAAAATGCACGCGCATGCATGCATGGCTTCGGGCTACTAAGCTCTTAATAAATTCGCAGTCCGCGCTACTTATTGTTGATGGTTGAATGGAAATCGCCAAACGCTTTAATTTATACTAGCTGTACCCTGGCGTAACATACGCAGGTCTAGCTGGTTCCCGCATGCGCGAACGAAATACTTGTCAGCATGAATTAAAAAGGGCTACCGATGCCCCTCCCCCCCCCTCCAAAAAAAACAAAAAAAACCTGCCCATACATCCCCCAATGTGTGGTCAGATTTCCCCCCTGCTGCCTTTCCGGTCCCCCTTAACCCCCTGCCCCCTCCCCGCATTCTCTGCATTGTGTGGTCTGAATCCCTCCTTCCCCATCCCTGTTCCCTCTTCCTTGGAACCCTTGGTGTTTCCCGCATGCATGAGCATGAATTGAAAACAGCGCGGAATCCTTCCCCCTTCTTGGCCCATCCTCCGACATTCCCCATTGTCGTCAGATACCCACCTGCTGCCCCCTTTTGCGTTCCCTGCCCTCCTCTCCCGTGTATTCTGCCATTGAGTGGTTTGAATGCCTGCCCCCACCCCTGCTACCCCTCCCTTGGAATCCCTGGTGTTTAGTGGAGGGCAACGCACTTTTTCAAGTCGGCTCTAATAGTCAGCATTATTGAATCAATATTGTGTCTGTTTCTAATTGTTAGAGCGTATACCCGTTCTCATTGTCGGCCGGTCGCCCTTTTTCTTTGCTACCGTGGGAAGAATGAGCCTGCTCGCCCTCTTGCTGATTATTGAAGCTTTGTTTAATCCTGATCCCTAACAATCCTTTTAGCTCTGCTCCTGAGCTAAGTCTGCTCCTAAGCGAAATAAATATCTTAAGCCGTGTATATATATGATTGAAGTCCTCTGTCCAGCAAAACTAAAACTATTAATTTCTCCGTTTGTATTCAATATATTTCGACCAAACTAGGCCAGATAGTAGATATGAACTTTTCCAAACTTTACGCCAACTTTTATGCAATTCCGTGCAAGAGTAAACGTAGTAAATTTGAAAACTGTTCACTTGTTGTTGTTGTTCTTGTGTGACACGGTTTCAGAAAAAACTACTGCACCTACCTAAATTTCGCAGAATCGGCTTTCAGAGCTGAGCGAAATTAAAAGAGTTGTTTTCGTCCTCGTTTTGTTTGAGGCGTTTTTTAAGTTCTGCTACTTTTTTGTTTAAACGTTCATTTTCTAATTCTTTCTTCCTTTTCTTTGAAAGAACTACATACTCATCCTGATCGTTGTTACTCGGTAAATGAAAAAAAAAATTATCCCCAATGTGGCCTCTTTTGATGTTAAAGATAACACATGAAATGTTTCAAAGTTGGCGGGTATAATCAAGGGGATTAACCAGCAGGTGCTTGCATACTGAATTACTCAGTGATAAGATTTTTTTTAAAGAATTCAGTAAAACCCAGGTATGCATCTTTTTTGGGGCTGCACCAAAATTGCGACGAAATGTCCTGTTAACCTTTAGTTGCATGAATTAATTTCTGATACTTTTTTTTTAAGGATTATGGGTCAGTTGTGGGATTGAACCAGCATTCGCTTTGGTTAGAGACGAGGACGCTGACCGATCGGCTAATGCTCCCCGGGGCCCCTCACACAGTTCTTCACGTTCAGTCAACTGTCTGTTGCCATCTGGCAACACTAAGAGCAAACATGTGAGGGGAGAAGAGGGAAGATGTTGGAGGGAAGAACAGAAGAGGGGAAGAGGGGAGGGGAATCTGGGCAGGTGGTCGGCAGAAGCCGGGGTGTTTTTTTGGGGGTTAATAAATTTATAACCACACACCAGGGGTACTGGGGACAAAGGTGGGGAGGTATACATACCTTACACTGTAGTCGAGGGAGGGGGGGAGGGTGTGCAGGTTGGGGGGGGGGGAATTGAATCACCGTGCAGCATGCACGAGTCCAGCTAGTACAATATAAAAGTAAAAAAATATGCAAACCTACAGGAAGCATGTTGGAATACACACAGGTCGTACTTGAATATTTGTTGTCAGCCAATCAGTGATTGATTGGTATGAATAGCTACTCGCGAGTTGTTTTCTCAAGCCTCGTACTCAACAGTGATTGTCGATGTCGAATTTGAAACAATTCAACTCAGCTTTGAAAGCCCGCATGTACGAAGTAAATAAACCATTCTATCGTTTCCAGCTGCCAATTTCGAGGTCAGGAGACAAGTATGCCTCGAAATTAACAAAGCAGCTTAGTTGAATTGGAAACTATATGCGTTTAGCTGAAAAACGGAGTCTCTCAATTCAATTCAATTTATTCTGAAGAAGCCCCAGGCCGTACGCTCCTCTGACCTGAATACAACACAACAACAACGACAGCAATGAGAGCAATAACAGCAATGACCTCAATGACATGTATCACCAAACAACACCACCAAATAACTACCAACATCACTAAATAAAACCATACCCCAAAGCCATCAACCCATCAACAATCAACGAATGTTTAGAGGAAGGTTTAAAGCACATGCATGAAGAATTGGTAGGCACCGTAGCAATGAGATGACACGTGCACGAAGAATGAAGGCCAATTAAAGTGATTATTAGGGTGATTCATTATTAAAGTGATTGTTGTGCGTCTTTTAATTTGGTTTCCCTTTCCTTTAGCGGGACATCAAGAATTATGTATACTGCATAGATGCACCGTATGCCATACTGGTACGGTTTGGTTGCTCATGCGTATGTCCATGTTTCACGGTTTGGTTGCTCATGCATACGTCCATGTTTCACCAAATTCAGTTTCTTCATCCAGTTTTTGCGCACACTGGTTAACAAACGCTGATTTTGGTTCGCTTTGCTCATTCAATTACTGTAACCAGGGCTGAAATCACAGGATGCACTGTTTAAAAAATGTGCGTGCTGAACCATCTTTGCATGAAATAATTTTTCTCTGAGAAGTAAATAAATAAGCTTTCATAGAACAAAGTTGAAACATTTAGCATGGCTGCTTTGGCATTTTTCTTTTCTGAGGGATGAAGAAAGTAAATCGGCGGCATTATTATTTTATTTATTTATTTCTTTATTTTACTGTATGAGAGCCTAAAGGACGCAATTCCGTCCTATCGTCCGATTCGGTTTTATTGTTGGTGACTACTTTAGCAACGAAAACCTCGTGCTCAGCAATGATGGTTGTATTGAATTGAATTGAATTGAATTGAATGGGTCAATAATGTCTTCAAGCAATATACTCATCCTAACCTAAACTAAATCTATTTAGATGGTTGTTGTCCACTTTGAAACAATTCAGCTCATCTCTGAAAGCCATCATCTACGAAATAAACAAGCCATTGTATCATTGTCAGCTGCCAATTTCGAGGCCTACTGACCTTGAAATTAACAACGCAGTTAGTTTTATTTAAAACTATATGCATTTAGCTGAAACAATTCACAGTTTTCAATCCATAGCGCTGTAAGTTGAAATAAATAAATAAATAAGACATAAAACATGCACGAAGAATGAAAAACGATTAAATTGATTATTGTAGCCTTTTCCTTTTCATCGTTTCTTTTCGCCTGTCATTCAGAATTATTATTTTGTAGATAGTACAAGATTTAGCTTTAAAATATGGAGATAATTACAGTACAGTAGGCACTTTACTCGAAGCTGAGATAATACATTTTTTTAAACATGGTTGACGTCTCCATGGCATAAAATAAAAAAAACTCGCCTTCGAACATGACGTCATTTATGACTTGCTTCTGATTCGCTGCTCTGAAGGATTGGTTTTGCACAACCGAAACGCCGGGACAAACCCAAACGCCGTTCTCTATTTCTGAACTTACCAGCATACAATCGTTTTTGCGTTCTGGAGTACTCTTCTGCAATAGAAAATAGACAACGTGGTTACGGGTATTCCATCGGTTAAAATAAACAGGACTTTCAATATGGCGAAATTTCGCTCAAGAGACCATGCGTAGAGATGCACAAATGGCCCTCGCGTGGAACTATGGAAAAAACTCGATTCAGACATAACATCAAGTAATAGCATGGCTGGGAAAGTCAGTTGCAAATCCCAACTATACTTACTATACTCCCGTGGATTAATTTACAGCAGGGGCTTGCTTGCATGCTGACTTTATCAGTGATAGGGCTTTTAGCATTCACCAAAACACAGGTATGCAGCATAATCACAGCAGAAATGTTCCCGTTACATGAAAGGGTTGTGGCAAGGGAGGGAAGACAGAGGAGAGGAAACATTAGGAAGATATGAAGAGAGGGGAGGGAAAGGGAAAGCGGGAAGAGATGAAGGGAGATGAGAGGAATTGGAGGGGGAGGGGAGAAGAGAGGGAATTCCCGTTGCGGGGTCGGACGAAAGTCTAACTGGAAAATCGTCTAATGGGAGAATTGTCTGATATCTGCCTAAATAAAAAATTTGGAAACCAACTAAACGGAATATCGTTTAATGGATATACTGGACAATAATATAGCTTCGGTTTCTGATGTTATATGCATAGCCGCAGACATCGCGACAGCGAGACAGGGACATTAGACGATTTTCAATTATACGAATTTCGTGTTATACAATTTTCCGTTATACTGTGTACGTTCTTCCAATTTAGTGATTTTCCAGTTAGACGATTACCCCTCGCCCCGTCCCATTAACAATTCCAAAATATAGGCGGAAAAGTCCCGTTAACATTGTCCCGTTCAACAAAAATGTCAGGGTTTCGGCAAGGGAGTGGAGTAGAGTTGGAGGAAGAGGAGGGGAAAAGAGAGAAGGTAAGGGGAGGGTGAGGGAGAAGGATAAATGGGAAGGGGAGGGATGAAGAGAGGGAAGTCCCATTAACACTTCCAAAATCTCAGTGGGGAAAAGTCCCGTTGAACAAACATGGTAGAGTTGTCAGAGGGGAGGGAAGAAAAGGAGGGTAGAAGAGGGGTAAGAAGAGGGAAGAAGAGGGGGAGATACTCACAAGTCAGCGATTGAAAGAGGATGGGTCAGGTTCGCACAAGATGACGTTGTGAACGAGTAAAATTAAAAGATCAGTCAAACAATGAAATACTGCAACGCGATTTACTTTCCTAAGAAGTCGAAACATCCTGAGAGGCCAAGATCGGGAGACTCAATACATCATAAGCATGCACGGGTGCCGCTAGTAAACTATAGATTGATTGATTGATGTGTGGTAGCAAAACAAAGGGTTCAAAGGGTTTTGTAGCGAGCTATGACAACTCCTGGTCATCGTTGCTGGTGTGGTGCGGTTTGTTTTTCGGGACGGAGAAGACCCTTTGGCGGTGACTGGGGTACCCCCACATGTGGAGAAGGGATGGGCAGGGTTCCATGCTACTCTAGGATTTTGCAAGGCCGTTTCGCATGGTAGGTGTCCTCAGTTCTCTTGTTCGCTCCACTCTTCCACCAGAGTTCGGTGCATCGAATGGCTTTCATGTGGAGTGATGGTTCTGGTGGTTCGCCGAGTTGTACTTTGGTATCTCTTGCGGACTTTGGTGTCTCTTGCGGACTTTGGTGTCTCTTGCGGACTTTGGTGTCTCTTGCGGACTTTGGTGTCTCTTGAGGCAGTGAAGTGGTGGCTTGACAGTAGGATGGGAGTAGTGGGGGTGTCCCTGTGGTGTGTTGGTGCTGGACTTATGGTTAGATTTAGAAGAGGTTAAGTCAAATTAGGCATGAGTGTATGGCTTCCCAGGCCGTCTAGTACTCAAATAAACAAACAAACAAACAACACTGAACAATTGAACATAACAACACCGTAATTCTTAAGTTATTAACTGAGCAAAAAATGGCTTCGCCGTTTAGAAAAAAACATTAGAGCTCGTATCCCCATACTCACAGCCGTGAAGGTACACGAATAAAAACAAATTAGAGTTCACTCGAACGCAACGAACTATAATTTGAACTCCAATACCAGGAATCAAGGACTGTTTTTGATCAATGGTTATGTCAGAAAGAAAGTGCAGTTTATGTTTGAAAAGTTTAATGTTTTGGTGTTTGAGCGTGCACGCATAATTTGTGTATTATACAGACTTTTTTTTAGTATTTGTCTGTGTCTGTTTTTTTCATATATTAAGTCTAGATTTAGCATGCGTCATTTCGATGAGTAGTTTATTCTGGATTGTTGCAGTATCATGGCAAACAATCGCGGAAACAATTCAACTGGCTTCCCGAAGCCCGCATTGAAAAAGTAAATAAGTCACTCAGTCATGTCGGCCGTCCAATTTTGAGGCTCGCACCCTACGGTTTAAAACTTGCAGATTTAAGGAAAAACCAAGACCATTTAATTTTGGTTCTCCACAACTAGCTAGCTAACTCAAATAACGATAATTTACTTTCCCGACATTGTTGCATCTTGTTCGAGTGAGCTATAATTCGATATTGTGCGCCTCGCTTATTGTTGCCCTATTGTTACATGTTGCAGCATTGTAACATTTTGACATTGTTAGCCGCTCCGCCGCCGCCTCGCCTCCTCCTGTCCAATTTTCTGAAATCCTCGTGCGCAAACGAACTCTAATAAGCTAATATTTGGTTATTGTTAGCAGACCAAACTTTTTGCTCCCTGTGGTGTCTCGCGTGGCATATAAAAGATACTGGGTTTTCCGTTAGATTTCTCAGCAAAATTATCCCTCGAAAATGCCAGGGGTGAGGCAACACCATTATTAGATGTACTGTGCGACAAGGGTAACACGAATGATTTACAGAATCAGTATTTGTATTTGTATTTATACTTTGTATACACTTTGTTTATACTTTGTATTTATTATATATTTCAAGTTAGTATACTCATTATCTTTTTGCTAAGCTACCATCTAACTTCTACTGTATTACGACCATTTTCCCGGACGCTACAGTTAGAATTACTGTAATGTACTGAGTACCGTGGGTTCTAATGAGCCTAACCTAAGGTGTGACTGGCATAGTAACAACTAACAGTCAGGTGTTGGACAAACAGGCAGCCAGGATAATTGTCCTGGCTACAACGTTTATAGCAGAGCAAGTTACCATGATGCACTCTGGTATTATCCAGAGTGCCATCTACATAATGTATGCACAAGATACAGGATGTAGCCACCTGGTGGACAATATGTATAAATGCAACCATACTGGCTAAGGCCAGTTGAGATACAGTACAATGTATCACACTAAACCCAATACACCACACTCACCCCTACTAAATAAAGTGAAGGCGAGGAGCAACTTTAAATGATCTTACTATCAATCAACAAGTTTTAAACAAGTTACTATCTATCACTAGTTGTGCTTTCCTCATCTATCAAGGCTGTGTCCTGTTTTTAGTTTAACATAAAACATGCATCCCTACCTTCATAAGGGCACAATATGACTAACTATATATAAATAATTCAATAGCATAATATACTATCTACTATTTACAAAATCTACTATTTACGCAACGTCAACCTTTGACCGTAAATTAGGCTATACATTATTAACAGTATAACTGCTTAATTAATAGTAAAGTTAGCAATATCTTAGCACTTCACAAATACTTGCATTTCCAGTTCGTGCTTGATGCCCCTCGCAAATTCCTGTATAACAAAACTAGAAAAACGGGGTCATTAGTTCGACACCACAGCTTTAACTAGTTAGAAAGCAAACATTTCTTTTTAGTTTAATAAAGATACTCGAGCAACTGAGTATATTCAAAACGTAATGGGAATTTCGAGCGGTATCCATCACGGTGGAGAAAAAAATTCCTTTGCTTTTTTTTTGCGTTTTTACAAAACAACCCTTTTTTTTACGGAATACATTACGTACCTCCCTGCCCAACACGAACGGGCACAACACGAATATTTATATGTTCTGTACAAGTTTATTTTTTTGTTTTTTTGTCAATTATAAAACACTCCTCCACTCAGTTACTTAAAATGCAACGATGACCTCCAACTGATACTTATAGCTTATATCACATGTATTTCAAAATATATCACCTTCCACACCCGGCCTAGAACGCAAGAACGAGCAAGGGCTTTTATTATATTACCCATACCCGAATAATCGCGCTAGATTTCAGATATTACTTTACAGGTATTACTAGGCGAAATACTTAAACGTTTTACCCACTAAATAGCCATACCCCCAAAGAGACAACTCCCGGCGACGCAAAATTAGGGTTTCATTTTAAGGTCTTTTCCCGTCCTTCACTCGTCAAACCAGCCGTCCGAACCGATCCAACAAAATAAACAACGAAGAATTCAACTCAATTCTTAACGCAACATGTTTAACCAACATAGCAAACTACGAAACGCATCAGTCATTTCAGGTGTAACAGATGTTATCGCTCCTTCTACAACACGAAGAAAAAGATTAATTGATGTTTCTTTGCAGCTATTCAATTACAATGCGCTAACCATTTATTAGCTAAAGCACCTAAAAGTAGTCGCTCACTAACTCCTTCAAGCTCCCATAACGCTCCGGCTCCACCAACGCAGCTTCGGAGTCAGAATTTTAGACTCATAAGTACAGTGTGCTTTTCAAAACAATTAACAGGTTTATGTCTCACGTAGGCTAATACCGTTTTTGGTTTATAAGAAGCAGCCGTCGCCATGCTAGCGCCAGGCTTTCCTGACTTGCACACCGACGGTAATACTCCACTTCCTACAAATAGAACAAATAAAACTTCCTCCATTTGTTTTAAGCCTAATGTGTTTAAAGCCAACTACAAGCACTTAATCTTTTATTTAACGGTAAGACGCTAGGAGTCTTTACGAACGAATGAAGCCTTGAGCAAGTGTTAGTTTCATTTAGCTTCTTTCAAAGCGCGAGAACCTTAACAGTTTCGTAAACGATATCGGCATCACTTGCCATAGGTTTCCTTGAGCCTGTACGCTAAAGCAAACCTGTAACGCCGCATCCATTAAACATACCTTTTAACACTACTTTTAGCGTTAACTGTTTAAGGGCTACGTTATCATGGCGACCGTTAATACTGTCCACTGCTCCCGCTAAAAAATTAGCTTACTACAATAGCAGTAAAATACTATTTAAATGCATAGCACTTCTTACAAGCTACTAACAATGTTAACTGACCGAGTTATAGCAGTGGGTACACACAGGCTACGCAATACATAATACGCCCTGGAGCCCACGCCCACCAGAAAATTGGAAATACTAGTCCGTCAATATATTGAAAGTATTAATTCAATAGCAAGCTCTCCAAATATAAAGACCATGGACTCCAACTCCGGTTCAAACTCGTCAAACATTTATGAGTTCCAGCAAAGTGTGAGCAAATTACTAGCTACTTTACATTTACCAGCCTTTTGCTAAGCTCTCACTTCTTTCTGCTCAACTCAATAATTATAACAAATTGCCTTACTGATCAGTTTAACTCCACTGAGCTAAACATAAAACCTGAACCTAGAGGTCTTTTCAACATTATCGCACACAGGCGACACACAAAAAAATTCTAAACTAATTTAAGCTGCATTACACAGCAGTTAAACCCTTTTGTTCATTAGCTTTAAAAGTTAAAATTTTTAAAATTTTGAAAACGCATTGCTTGCTCTAGCTTGGCCTACACACAATGTCTTTTACAATTTCACTGATCTTACCGTGAACCTGCTAGGTCACCCAAAAGTAAGGGCGCAAACCGCACTTTTTAAAGAACCAATACGACTCCAGTTTACAATTTATTTTAAATTGAACTGCTAACAGGTCATAATAAACCTGTAGCCTACCCAAGTACCCTTTTGTGTGTACTTAAAGAACATTAGCACCTACGTTCCAATTTGTTTAAAACTGAATTAGCATACAGCTTACACTGAACTGCAGCATACCAAAGTACCCTTTTATGTCTTTTTAAACATGAAACCAAGCAATTTTCCAAAGAACATTAGCATTTAGGTTACTATTACGTACCTTGTAAAATAGAACCGGTTTACGGAATATAATTACCCTGTAACCTCCCTAAAACACTCTTTTGTCTTTTTACGAAAAAACTTGTAATTTAACATTAGTATGCCTTTTTGCCCCTTAAGCTTAGCAAATAGCAATTATTTAACAAACAGATAACCAAAATATCTTTTGCTATAACGTTTCTACTTTTCAGCTTTTAAAACCTCAGACTACATCCTTTCACATATGCAACTTGTAGTTAAAATGACTGAACACTAGGACCTCTGTTTCGATCCGTTCAGCATGTTGGCCTATTTTATATCCTTAAATACATATAAACGTACAGCCAACCATGACTGAATTCGATTACGTCTAATCCGCACCGGCCCACAGCACCATGCCACAGGTCCTCACGGTGCATACAGAACTTGCGCACAAATCTTTGCCCTTGGCGGGTCTTACAAGAACTGTCTACTCTTTGCCCTTTATGGGTCTTATAAGAATATTCTGAACCTTTGCCCATTCCGGGTCTTACAAGATTTACTACCAGATACCTTTCAGATATTTTGTACATAAAATACCAATCCAGGGCGGTGGTCCGTCCTTTTCCTCTGCTGTTAGTAGACGTTGGGATCGAGGCACAATTTAAACCGCCAGGCCACGTTCCCCTGCTAATGCAAACCTGCCAAAATTTGCACAACTCGGGGTACTTGCAGCCTCCTAGATATCTTAGTATTTAAGTTTACACTAGAATTAATACTAATGCTTGGTTCCCCCAGCCCGGGTATACCAAAGCACGTAATTAAGTTCAAAAACTAAATTTAATTCTAGTTACTACCATTTAGGTTAGCACTGGCATCCTTACTGCCAAAATAAAGTACATCCTCGTCGCCATTGTAATGTACTGAGTACCGTGAGTTCTAATGAGCTTAACCTAAGGTGTGACTGGCATACTAACAACTAACAATCAGGTGTTGGACAAACAGGCAGCCAGGATAATTGTCCTGGCTACAACGTTTATAGCAGAGCAAGTTACCATGATGCACTCTGGTATTACCCAGAGTGCCATCTACATAATGTATGCACAAGATACAGGGTGGTAGCCACCTGGTGGACAATAGGTATAAATGCAACCATACTGGCTAAGGCCAGTTGAGATACAGTACAATGTATCACACTAAACCCAATACACCACACTTACAAAAAGTTAAAACTGTTGGCCTCAAAACTGGTTGGCAATTGCCGCCAGCTTACCGCCCAAGCCAGTCCACCCACCACATGGTATAAAAGTACTTAGCCCATTTGGTTGAAATTTTCCGTGGACGGATTTTTCACATTTACAGATTTCGAAATTTTTCCGTTATGGTAGGTAGGCTAACTCATTTCACAGTTCTTAGACATTTCTTTGAAATTTCCCACACCACGTTCGGACATGCGCAACGCTGGTTTGTCTATGAAATATACTAAGTGGATAGTCTTCTGTTTTTATTTGTTATTTTCATCAAAATTTTGGTCACAAAAGTATGACAAAAATTTTTCATTTGTCAAACAAAGTAAGGTCTGTGTATCCGTTGTAATCTAACGTAGCCTCTCGTGCGGTGGATCGAAAAATTTCATTTCGACAGCCAACAGGGTAACTATACAAAAACATTTTTCTTTCTCACGAAACTGATAAAATAGGAGTTGCATGATGAATGGGGATGGTCCTATAAAACAAGTCCCCTCCCCCGACCACCCCATCATCGTTGCTGCAGCCGCCATATCCTATTCAATGTTCAGTTCTTTGCGTAGGGCAAAAAATAGAACTAAGTCTAAAAACTCCTTAGTAAGAAAATCGTTTGATATTCCACTTTTTGTGGCTGTGTATCAAATATAATCAGATTTGTCTATTTTTTTTACACTAATTATTGTGCGATCATTACTCATTAACCAGCCAAACGCGATACGTAACAAATAGAATGAACTGGTTTAATTAGAATTCTTTTATTTTTTTTATTTTTTTTATTTAATTTAAGTTTCAATTATATCAAGCTAGCCTAAAATAAGTTAAAAACCTTTTTTTTTTAATCAGGCTGCAGTTAAAATTAAATCAAACCGATCTGTACTTAGGCAAAATCAAAACAAAATTGCACAACAGCCTAAACTCCCCGAACATCATTCCTCCTAATCGTTGTCGTTTTATTTTTGCAGTGGTAATAATTGATGCGTGATTCTGCGTCTGGGAGAAATTTACCAATATTATTCTCTTTTTTCAAGGGAAGTTAATTTTTTTTCTTAGATTATGCTAAAGTGTTTTTTTTTTTAATTTACCTGTTGCCGACTTTAATCTTGAGTGGCAACGTCGTGTTGAGACTGAAATCGTAGGTTAATCTATAGACACACGCTGTGTATCGCCGCCAAGTAGCAGATCATCTTATTGTAGACATCCGATTGCTAAAAGATTGATTGTTGATGATAAAGAGGTGGCTGCAGGTCGGGCCTTAGGACTTCGTCGGGTAGATGACCAGGAATGGTTAACACTTGCTACAAAACCTTGTGAACCCTTTGGTGGCCTCACTTGCAGACAAGTGTCTGTTAAATGTAAGCAGCTAAAAGCATTTTTGTCATGATGAGTATAAATTCTAATGCGGCCGAAATCTTTCAAATTGTGGAAAATATAAGCAAAAGTTGCAGGGTAAAGAAAAATTAGAAGTTAAAGGATGAGTGTCCTCCATTCATAGAGAGAAAAATGAATTAATAATGATCTAGACGTAAGATTGTTAAGAGTGATTGATGATAATAAAGAGGCGGCCTCACTAGCAGACATGTGTCTGCGTTAACTGTATCATATCAAAAACCAATACTGCTAAAAGGGACCGCCAAGTTACGAATGGTTCGGCCCTTCAAAGGAGTGATATCAACACACCAAAACATTCGCCAACTTAATCGCACCGAATAATATTTTGGACGTCAAATGAAAACTTGAACTTGATCATATAACCCCCTTTTTTTACGGCACACTTGATGTTTTTGTTTGTATTACGTACATTACTCATACATCAATGTGCTAAGTAATATTAAAGAAAGATGAAGATGCTTACCGTTGGACTGAGCATTGATGAACCAACATTTTGTAGCAACGAACATAAGGTCGCATTGATTTTCATCCATCACTGCAATGGACAAACCAGTTGAGTCCAAACACGATTGCCACGAGTGACAAAAGAACAACAGAGCTGAGCAAAGGTTAACGTAGCTGCCCCTTGGTGTTGTACATGCTTTACTGCATTGCGCTAACGTTTTCAGACAGCATCACAGGTATTTGTAGCGCGCATCCGCGACACACGGATAGATAATAAGGAATATAAATAAAACTAGTGGAGTCGCTCGCTTCGCTCGCTCATTCCGTGACGTCTCGCTACGATCGAGGAGCTTTCATGCTGCAACTCTTGTGCTGCTAACAGACATTCCACGTCTAAAATGATCAAGCAAATGGTCAGAGTGAAGTACGAGTTTTTCGTAAGGCTTCACTGCATAAACAAATGATAACCAAAAATCATTCCAACAGTCTGGCCATCCGAGAGCTACGTGCGCGTCGATCCATGCTTCCAGTAATTTCTTTGATTCCAAGAGCATCACAAAATCCTGTGCTGAATATTTCGATGCAAACTAATTATAATTATTGCTCATAGTTCGTCCATCACATTTGTTACTTTTTCAGGGTTTTTCGCGTTTTTGAGGGTGATAATATCAAGTTATAGCGATGAAAATAGGCCTATACTGTGCGCAATTTAATTATCTTTCGTTTGGTTCTACTCCCATCTTTGTATAGGTGCTTTGGTTCCGGAGGAGCAGAGGCACAAACACACAGGCACATCATACGTCCGTAATGATGTAGATGAAACCTCGCAGGCAGATAGTCTCAATTTAAACCAAACTCTGCAAGTACGACACACCTTCAGTACTACGCTGTAGTTCCGCATGCTTACATATATTTATTTCACTATTCTACAATTTGCTATTTATACCCCCCCCCCCACCAATTCTACGTGAAGAACCATTTTTTAGGCTCCCCCCCCCGTATTTCGTCAGTGGCGAATGGCGAATGAGCGCCATCAGACCCCCCTCCCCCCCCCCCCTTGATTCCCCTGCCTGGGGAAAGGGTGTAAAAATGGTGTGTTTTTTTCTGTCATGCGTATGGCTATGCTTCATCAAAGTAAGTTTCTTTCTGCACATACTGGCTAAGAAACGCAGTTTTTGATTCACTTCGTTCCCTCATTTAGTACCTCTCCCTTACCACTGTAAAACATTCTTCCCCCTTGCTTCTTACCTGCAATGACGTTGTGGCGTTACCGAATTTCTATAATCAGCACTGTGAACAACTATTTATTTCGAGTTTGGCGTCCTTCTTCCCTCTTGCCTAAACTTCGATCGCATATCTAAATTTCGGCACGCAGGTTAAGAGTAGTATGGGGAAGTGCCCTTTTCTCATCGTTTGCTGATTAATCTAGACACATGTTAGTGTGGTGCCGCCAAGTAAACAATCGGCCACGTAGATGAGATCAATTGTGACCGATTCAGCAACCCCACCTTCATTGCGTAATTAACATTAACTTCGGGAGGAGCAACTGGTGCTGATCAGTGAGCGAAGCGGACGAAAATCAGCGTTGTTAGCCAGTGTGCTCAAAAATGAGAATAAACAGACTTAAGCACGTGAAGCATGCATATACTATAAACCAAAGAAGACAACTAGAAAGGTTACCGAAAATTCGCAAGTTTTGCAAAATTTTTGAAAGGTTTTGCTGGTAGCCCATGAACAATTTTTGGTGCTGCGTTTTGACTGTAAGATATTTTATAATGAACATCAAGTGCCGTACTATCTTTTTTAACCATTTCGTCTCAATTGGGCAATAGCAAATGTTGAAATTAGGAATGAGAAAATTTATCGACATAAAATTCCTCTAGAAAAAGGTAGAGGTAACGATAAGACCGTGTATCCTTTTGTACATTCACAGTCCTATGAAAGTTGTGATATCCAACCAAAACCAAACTGGTATAAGAGAAGCCACCATGTTCACAAAAAGGGTCGGCCTTTGAAAGTAATGATATTCAACCAGGAAAAGGCTGCCAAGGTTAATCCTATTAGCCAAGATAATCACACCGAATAATACTTTGGATGTTAAATGAAAACTTGAAGATTGCTACCGTGAGTAGCAATCTTCTAGTTTTCATTTAACTTTCAAACTATTAATCAGTGTGATTAACTTGTCGGTTTCGCTTATACCAGTTCTGATTTTGGGTGAATTGTGTTAAAATTGAAGAGCATCTAAAACCTTCTGTAAAACCTTCTTCCCCCTTGCCTTCTTTCCTGCAATGATAGCGTGGTGCCACCGAATTGCTATAAATAAATACAGATCCAGACCTATTCCGTTGCCGGCCTGTTTTGCCGTTTGCATCTGTGTTTATTTATCACCTTTTGAGCCCATTTGGCTTTCCGTCCTGTTTATAACTCAATTTCTATTGCAGGCACTATGAATTGCTTAAAAACCCGCTCTCTCGATGGATGTAATAAATGTCTGTGTTTTCCATGCTTTAACAAAGTAACTTTCTTCAATTTTGCGCATACTGGCTAACAAACGTGTTGAAAATGAAAATGACTTCTATTAATTCATGTAATACAATTTGTGAACGCAGATAGCTTGCCACGAAATTACACATGCCAGGTCTTTACGTATCCAGGACGTTGTTTAGCCCCCGGCATCCCAGAACAGCACTGTGTAATTAACGCATTTCTTGCAAATGAATTTAATTTAGGTTTGGCATAACAATATTTGTAACAGCAACAAGCCACCAGTTTCCCGTATGGGAAGGTGACAGGGCAAAAAAATAATTCCAGTCCAGTTTGGTAAGAACATCATTCATTGAAACAGTACAACAACAAGCTGCCAGTTTCCTTAAGGGAAGGTGATGGGGCAAAACGACAAGAAATCAGTCTAGGGGAAAAATACCAACACTTTCTTTGGCACTTCTGATTTTTTAGTTTTGAACCCATGGCAAGTCCTACATTCTAATACAGGCCCTGCCCGGGGGTGCTGACTACCACTATCAACCAAGTAGTTATTCTTTGGCACAAAACAAAAATAGTTTGTGGAACGAGCTCCCTTCTTTGAACAAAATAAAAATCTTACGTAAATTCAATATTTCTATAACCTTAGTGATCATTAACAGTAACGTTATACTTGCCTAGTGTGAGCTACACCTACTACATGTCTTCAACTAATAACCCATCCATAATATCCCATATGGATGGAATCGTACTCACAACCCTTTTATTGGCAGGCTAGCGCCCTAACCATCAGGCCATGCTGACTTATTGAAACACATCAATTTTAAAACTTGTAATTATATGAAAATATCCTCTGTCCTGGCGTTTGCTGATTTACATTTTTGCCTAACAACAATGTTTACAACAATGTAAAACAATGAAAGTGATCATTCAGGGCAGCATAACTCTGGCATGGCACGACCAATCAACATTCTGCGTTAGGTGCAAATCTATACCATGGTAGCTGTCCATACGGACCTACTGCACCGTCACGCACCAGATATTAACGGAGGAGATGCGGGAACAAAATTCAAAAAAGTTAGGCTCGGTAGGCTTTTTAATATATAGACTAGCCACATCGCTCGTTCCGTTGGCGTCGTTTCGCTACGCTCGATGAGGTTCCTTATTGCTGCAACTTATTGGTTCCTTGTTGTAATGCTTCAGCTCATAAACAAACTATTTGCCTATAAAATATGACTATTCATGTATTAATGTCATCTCGGAGTTGTAATGTTCGCATTCTGTATCTACGTGTTGAATCTTCTTAGCTGGGGTTAATGACTTTTTATCCGACGTAGAAAGTCACCCAATCGTAATCTACGTAAAAGATACTGGAAAGTCTACTGTAAAAGACATATAGCCTAAATTTAATTAACCTTGCTACTATACTAACTACATTTTGGGAAAAATGCTATTTCCGATGTCAAATGCTGATTTTTCGCTTATTTTTTTGGAATGGATTCTCGACCTTCCCCATTAAAAGCCTTATCTTGGAAATTGCTTACCCCCTCACCAAAATTTTCCACTCTCCTTTTCTCAGGGCATGTTACCTACGGCCTGAAGTCAGGCAAATATTACCCCTGTTTTTAAAAAGTGTTCTGCTTCCGACCCTTCAACTATAGGTCTATTGCCCTTACCTGTACCTGTATCGTGATAATTCGTGATAAACTCACTTGAGTTCTTTAAGGAACACTCCGTGATTCGAAAGGACCAGTTTGGTTTTATGCCAAAGAGATCATCCTCCCACCTGCTTTTACTCGTTCTTGGCCGTTGGTCAGGTGGCTTAGACCTAGTCATTCCTACTGACGTTGTATACTTCGACTTTAAAAAACGACTTTGAATCTGTGGTTCGCAGAAAGCTTTTACTAAAGGTAAAAGTTTGCATTATTTCAGGTAAGCTCGAAAATTGGATTGCCGCTTTCGTAGTAATATTAAGGAAAATTGGAAATAAGCCATCAGCGAAACTTATACCCTAGAAATAACGTAGCTCAGTAAACCACCTTAATATTCCTTAATATTATTTACAGCGATTTGTGTCTAATTATTTCATTAGTAATCGTACCTAGAGGGTCCAAATTAAAAATACGTTCTCTGCACCACGTGCAGTCCAATGTGGGGTTCCCCAGGGATCTGTTTGTAATTTATCTTAATGATCTCATTCTAGAATACCCAAACTCTTATGGGTACAAATTTGCTGACGATTTGAATGTTGGAGCTGAACTCCTTTCTTCTGATAAGTCCTGATCTCTAGTCTCTGATCCAAACTGTAGACCTTTAGCCAAAATGCTGGCAACTTCCACTGTTTTCAAATAAATGCCACTCATTTCTTATTGGTGCTAGACATTTAACGAATCGGTACATCTTAGACCATATAACACTCCCATCCTGTGACCTTGTAAAAGACCTGGGGATCTCGTTTACCGGTGATCTAAAGCCCTTTACCCATTGTCAGCGGATTTGTTCATCCGCCTACAGACGGCTGGCAGTTGTCGAAAGGTGCTTCAAATCGGGAAATAATACACGGGCGTGGGCTTTTAAAGTTTTTTGTTTGCACAATCCTTGAATATGCAACACCTGTTTCGTCGCCTCTCCTATTTGGTGATATTAACTCAACTGAGGTGGTCCAGAGCCGCTTCACCAAGAGGCTCCCTGGCCTCCGTGATACTTGTTACAGAGTTCGTCTCGACCTTTTAAGGCTGGAACTACTCGAGGATGAAATTCGACCTCGTCCTGACGTATCAGAAACTCCACCATCAGGTAGACATCTTTTTACGTTTTTTTGATTTGGCTCCCACCATTGGCCGTACCAGGGAATATAACTGAAAATTATCCATACCCTCGGCCCGTCTGGATTGCAGAAAATATTTTTTCTCTGTGAGAGTTGTCCTAAGTTTGGAAACCTTCAACGCTTCTTCTGTAGCTTCGTTTCATTCTAGGCTATCCCGGGAACACCTTCACACTTTTTCGAAACGGCCCATCTAACCACGCTTAAAAATTACTTTTAGTTCGGTGTCAGCGGCTCACCCTCCTTCCACTTCCATCCTAGCATACCTGCTGGATAAAATGATTTATTTATTTTTTAATTTTATTTCACCCTGTCAGCGAGGAATGGAGGCAGTGAAGAGGGCCGTGATGGTTAGTCACTATAAAGACTTTCAAAAGAAGGAGTGTATGTTGGCCAGAGCGTCACTGATCTTCTGTAGTAAGACGTAACAATGTTAACGTGGTTTCATGGTAGCGTCGGCTGTAGCATTGTTGTAGCCCAAGTGGGCGTTTTCCCTTTGTAACCATCGTAGAAGAAGCCACGGCTCATGTAACGCCGTCCTTTACGGATGTATTAGGCCTTGTCCTGATACATCCGCAAAAGACGGCTTTACATGAGCCGTGGCTTCTTCTACGATGGTTACAAAGGCAATGCCCTCTTGGGCTACAACAATGCTACAGCCAACGTATACTATGAAAGCATGTTAACATTGTTAGTCTGACTACAGAAGATCAAAGACGCTCCGGCCATCATACACTCCTTCTTTTAAAAGTCTTTGATACAAAGTTAAGCTTTCTACATTCATTTAGCTGTTACATTAATAAGAAGAAATACTAAACAATGTTTTAGTTGTATTAGTGAAAAAATGTTACGCCACAGAATATTCCAAAAAGGCGTCACACTAATCGGAATGAAGAAGGAAACATGGGACTTATTTCCTCTAAACAAGAATTAATTGCATTTCTCAATATTTTTATATTTCTATCAGCAGAACTATGTGTACACAGAATTAACTGATTTCGTCATCTATAACACCAATACCTACACTTGAAAAAGCTGGTAAATTAGAGTCCTGGACACAATCTCGAAAACCAAATTCTCGAAATCCAGTACCTCGAACCCCCTACCTCGAAAGCCACAACCTCGAAGACCCTAAATCTCGAAGACCCTAAACCTCGAAGATACTAAATCTCGAACATCCAAAATCTCGAACCTCTATATTCTTCAAAATAGAAAATTTCAACCTTTCTCAACCAGAAAAAAATTTCTAATTGTGTTAACTTCGATTGATGGGGAATCTAAAGTATTAAGTAGATTTTTACAAACAATAATTCAATTGAAAGCTATTAAACAGTATCAAAAGATGGCCAGATTACATTACAAAATTTCGAAAGGATCTAATAGTAAAACTCGAAAAACTTCGAAAACTTCAACGTAAACTAGGCTAGAAAATCGTTAATAAATCAATAATCATCTGTAATTTGGCTGCTATCGATACCCATACTACGTGGTTTGAATTCAAAACAATTAAAATGATAGTTTTCCTCAAAAAATATAACGATACAGCACAGTTTTTTTTAGGCAGCCAAAAACAGCACACCAGTTTACGAGTTGCAGCTTGGAACCAATATGAAGCATCTTTTGTGGAATTTTATAAATTGTCTACAGAAGGAACAAAGCCTCATTATTAAGCTTGTGTAACCTACAGTGGGTTTGCTGGCAAGAAGAAAAAGAAGTGTACATGTCCTTTGTAGATCGCATAAAAAAAATTGTTTCCGGTTATGCTGAGCGTGACTTGCACGACTACCTAGGAGGAATTGCTCACAACATTCACTATTCGTGAAATCGTAGAAGTGTTTTTTAACGGACTTAAGAGTTTTAACTATTAAACAGTGACATTTTAAATTTTTTTCGAGATTCTTGCATTGGAGATTTCGTTTTTCGAGATCTTGGCTTTTCGAGATTGTGATTTTCGAGAATGCGGGTTCGAGATTCTGTCTTTCGAGATCATGTCTTTCGAGGTTTTGGGCGGATCCCGGTAAGTTATACATAGTAAAAACTTTGAATTGGAGTAAAAAAGCGCTTCGCACGAATTGTACGTGGATGTATTAGCAAAATAAATAGTGATATTGGGAAACTTTCCAATTCCACTATAAATCAAGTTAAAAGATATAACACGTGTCAGTTGCTCAAAAATGGGGGTTTTGTAACACAGACACAAGAAATCTCCTCTGCTTAGATTTAGGAAGATAGGTTTTTTTTTTTTTTTTAGAAAACGTGCATCCAGGAAATAAGCCTGAGGCTGATGACTGACACACACAGCCATCGAACGATTTAAGACATCTTAGCCTTTAATACAACCGCGGAGCTCTTCCTCGACTATTCGTTTTAGTTTCACACCACGCGTCTTTTTGGTAAAAATATCCGAGCCTAACGTTCAGAACAGACGTACTGAAGAGATATGTTGTTAACTCTTGAGAAGTTAATTCGTCTAGCAAAATGCTTGGAGTGGGTACTTCCACCATGATTTACCAAATCGATAGCAAATTTGCTATCCATTTCAAACACAACAGCATTATTTAATGCAAAAAAGTTGCAATTCATGCAAGACAAGACACCCTGTATGGGTAACATATATTTTAAGGCATCTAAAGCAGCAACAACTTCACTTTCATGTGACGAAAGTACCACTCCAGGTTGCTTTTTAGTTCTCGAAAATAAAGGAACCTTACCTGCCCTAATACAGTAATCCGAAATTGATTTGCTATCAACACAACTATCCCAACTCGCATCACTCGAGACTGTTAGCATGCCTCATTTGCTTGCGGGAAAATGTAATTTAAAGCGTATGAGTTGAGTTGTGTTTGGGTGGATAAGCAACTTGACTAATCGGGAAGCTTAAGAGCGCGGAATCAAAGGACGTACCGCCAAGCCAATCGGCACTCGCGGCCGCGTGATCGGAAATTTACACCCAAGGCACTAGGTTTAATCCTTCTAAACCATCTTTCAACAGAGCGGAGAAAGCAGACGACGCCTAGTATAACGCCGTACTAAACTGGTATAACGCTACTAAATTAGACTTAGTAATTTTTTCAATTTTTCTGCTGCTACGACATTTTAACTAGGGTTAACTTACTGTTGTCACAAGAAGATGACTCATTCTACACCGGTTTTCTTGCAAATATCATGCATTCATAAGCTCCCCGTCTCGTGTGTTACAAAAATACTATATTTACTTCCCCAACAATCGGCGTTAAGGTTTCGTTCGACTGTCAAACTTTGTTACAAAACACAATGACACCTACGCCTGGCAATATAACAATCTCTTATATTACCTACGTTTGATACATCATAAACAACGTAGTACAGGGCTTATTTCACACTAAATTCCATTTCCTACGGTGGAATTCCATTCGTCTACGAACGGATCAACCGCGAATACCTCATGGCAGCTTGGTCATGCAGAAGTAGCAGATGCGCTTTGTATTCTGGGATACATTCGCAAGTCACGCTTGCCATCGAAGACTACGCACTTCGGCTATCCATTTGAGCTGGGAGTTGCTTATCCATCCAAACACAATTCAACTCCTATGTTTAAAGTCTGATGTTCCCTTGAGATACCTTAACACACGCTTTGCAGCAACGAGATGGGGAAGTTTAGGTTCTCGATTGAATTGAGACAATAGCACAGTGATAAACTGTATGTCGGGTCTCCCGTTATGAGACAAATATAATAACGAACCTATTCACTCCTGAAAGACAGTTGGGTTTACTGAAGCAGAAGCTTCACACTTGTCAATGTTTTTGGTTGCAGAAACTAATGACTTAACAGATTTACAATCCAGCATTCCATGAGACTCCAACTTCTTTAAGACAGTATTTGTGTCGTAAGTTATGCCTTGGCTGGAACTGTTAATCTCAAGACCCAAGTAGTTCTGCGATTTTACTTCAGTTACTTCTAGTAAGCCATTAAGTTTAGCAATTAAACTGTCTATGACTTCATCATTATTTCCCACTATAATCTTGTCATCCACCCACACACCCAAAACTAAGTAGGTATGTACGTGCAGTAGTAGCATAAAATACGCAAGGATCGTGCTCTGACCGAGTAAGATCCAGATTTACACAGTGCACCACTGTTGGTATACTACCAGTTGTGCCCTGAATCTACTAGGCCATACAGGCTTTTGTTCAGTAAATAAACAAGTTCCTGTCCACTCTCCCCATTTTTAACAACGCCTGGTGGTTGAGAAAGGTAAACAGTTCGAGAAAGGTCTGGGAATAATTAGGCCGTAACCGTGTCAAAAAAACATACATATTGGTTAGCAGCAGCAATAAGTAACAGAATATGGGCACTTGAGTGTCTTATTACAGGACTGTATGTTATAACTTCGTCATTAGTTTTACCGGAAGAAGTTGCAACTAGCCTAGCCCTAAATTTTCGTAAGACCTATCTAGATTGACCTTCCTGGTATAAACCCACTTAGGCCGAATAATTTTTGCTTGGGGGGGGGGGCGTTCCACCAAAATCTAAACACTCCTGGAATTCAGTGAATCTATTTCGTTATGCATAGCCTTAGACCACTGGGTTGATTCAACAGCATCTATCGCCTAGTCATAAGTGTTGGGTTAACTGACAAAGCGTTAATACTACTTAGAACTAATACTGGAGGTACTTCGTCATCGGAGCTTGAACTTGAATAACTTCACTCTTCTCGTGGCCGTATTTAATTTCTGATTTTTTTCCACCTAACTCTCTCATCAGGAGAACAGGCCAAGAGGCTTCGTCGAAGCATATTGGATGTTTACAACGTCATTTCGAGCTTCTCTCTCTCGGCATTGTCATAACTCTTTGGTAGTTCTAGGTGGTCTGCCACGTGGTCTGTGAGGTTCATAGACTGGTAAATGTCCTTGTCCTTTGTCAGGCAGGTCTTCATCCGGATTAGGTGGTAAAATTTCGGGGTGAAGAGGATGTGGTTCCTGGTGAGGCCTTTCGACCACAGACTCGTTCCTTTCGACCACAGACTCGTTCCTTTCGACCACAGACAAGAAATCAGTTCCAAAATGGCGTGAAAAACGGTAGTACAAACGGCAGACTGATTTCTGAATGCAATCCATTGATGGTTTGTTTTCGAATCGACAACCTGAAATGGGCACCATGTTGAAATTTGAATTCTCGTTGTGAGTTGCAGTTTTCTGCGTCGTTTGATCAAGGCTCTAGGGGGCTGGGGGACACGTCCATAGTTATCAACATACTTAAAATCCTGATGCAGTTCGAGATTATACACAATGTAACTAAGGTAGTCATCGAGGTTGCGGGTTCTGTACTCCTCAACAGATTCTTCTTCTCAGGAATCACAAAACCCTACAGATTCGTTGGTACTGGTAGCTGTTCACTGGCTTCATGGCATGCAACGTTGAGTTGTCGTTTTAACGTTATGAACTGTTGGCAGATTAGCTGCAATGTTTTGTGACAATTTTTGACTAGCTGTTGCTATTATTCGTTGTTGCGTCTCTTGAGTTAAGAGCTTTTCTATTATTTCACTCAACTGTTTAACGAAAGTATTGACTGGATTTAGGACGTGAATTTTTATTGGTGATAATTTAGTTGCGATGTGTTTATTCACAATTTTTTTACTTGGCGATATTTTGTATTGCGATATTTCTGCGGTGATGTTTTGACACGAACCCGCTGGAAATTCTTTACGCGAGAATAGGAAAATTTTTGAAATAGAGAAATGACGAAAAAATTTAGCAACGCTTAAAATTATTGTTGTACTTTATCTTTGTTGTTGTAATACATTTATTGTTTATGTATTGCTGTATTCCTTTAGAGAAAATGGTAGCCCATCGTGAATAAATAACGAAAGAACTGGCAAATAGCTTTCGGCGATCGAGAAGATCTTGTTTCATAAATAGTTTATTATAGTTTATAAATACTTTTTTTTATTGAAACTCCCAACATGTACCAATGCACGCAAACTGACGATATTGAGCCTGGAAAAGGACTCGGAAAAGGCACTACCCAACCTGAAAAAAGCTGGGTAAGGTCTGGAATTTGATCTAAATTAGGGCTTAGGAACCCTGTATCTTGTGCTATTCGGACGTATATAAAAAGTACATGAAGGCCATCATTCGTTGGAAGTTAACGTTGTTAAGGGCACGTTTTAAGGGTCCGCCCTTCGTCCTGTTGTCTTACTTTTATTTTTTGACGATTTTGGCACAGAAACCGGTAACAATTTAAACTAATTTACGGACGATTCCAAGATAAAAACAGTCATTTCGTTTCTAGAAAAGGGTTGTTCACTTCACAGGTATCTAGATGCCGTAAGAGCTTGGACCAAACCGTGGAAATCAAATATTCATCGAGACAAAACATTCGTCGTTCATTTTCGTTTTAATAATCCGGGACTATTTCAATAATGCCAAGCAATATAGCCAAGCACGTACGGCACCTAGGAATTTTGGTGGATGACGATTTGAAGTTTTCAGCTCACATTGCTGCCGTTATATCTAAGGCACATTGATTTGTATGGTAATCAGTCGTTGGATTACTTTGCGGCTACCAGAACCAGAAGTATATTTATGCTCTTTTTTCTTTTTTTTTTTCTCTATGGTGGTTACACCAATATTGAATACTGCATCGATTTATGACGCCCATATTTAAAAAGAGATTGTAAAGCCTTGGAGCAGGTATCCAACGTCGCTTCACTAAACGGGTTTGAGGGTGTGAAGGACCAACTTATGAAGCACACCTTTGAAAACTTAATAATACTTTGCCTAGGTAATTTTACCAGCATCCTTTAAATTTTGAGAGCGCTATTTGGTGGGCCAAGTTAATCAACTGTTTCAAAATAAGTTTAACTAGGGCCATTTTTGGGCTTCCCTTCAAACTGGAATACTACTCTTATCACCCACAGAAATAGACCAACCATACAGGTTTTCACCCAGGTTTTTTCGCCCATTTTGATCAACTTACAGGCCGGTATAGTTATGGTTTCAAGTTCTGCTACTTTCAAATCAGTTTACTAGGTACATCCAGGATGAAACTGAATTATGGTGGTATCTTGTTGATCAGTGAAGACAAGTTATTACATTTTAATGTGTTTTGATGTAAAACTGCCTTGGTGACTAATTGATTACTCCTTTACAGCGATTGCATGCTGCTGGTAATTTTTTTCCCTGTGCATTGATGCGGATTTTTATAGTTGTTAATGTGGTTTGTTTAGCATTGGCAAAGAAAAAAAAAGTAAAATCTTTGTTTGCATATTTTTTGCTTATTACTTTTTTTGAAACTTTCATTTTGTAAATTATGAAATCTAGACACGTGTCGCGCCAAGTTAGGCAATAAACACATCAATTCAATTGTCAGGGTTGTAAACCATTGTAGCGCGACCCTATTAAAAATAATAATGCGGCGCAAAAGCTTAAATTATGGTAAAATAGAGCGCAATCGCCCACCTGACAAAAATTAACTTGTGTAGGAATGTTAGCTAAATGGCTTTCAATGCAAAATTTGAGCCTCAATAATGCTGCAAATGTGTTACTAGTTTCTTCTAGTCCGCTCATGTTAATTCCCATAAGGTGATTGTTCACCGAGTAGTTGTAAAGGCCGTCATGAAGACGGGCACTTGCCCCTAATAGTGAAATGTGTAATTTAAATATTGCAGTTTCTTGAGGATGGGTGATTATGCTAAGGTGACTTCGCTGACTCAATCCATGTATCCTGTGGTTCATTTCACCATCTTTCATTCATTTGCATAACTCCGGAGCAGACGGTGTCTTTCACGTCCTGTTTGGCACTGAATCTGACTGCATTTTTGTGTCTTTTAAAGCCCTGTAGTAGGTGTGAATCTATAGCTGGCATCTCCCTCCACGTATTTTCCCCTCCACCTATATTCCTCCTCCCCCCCCCCTATTGCTCCTCCCTCCTTTCATTTTTGTACTGAATCCTTGCATTTTCTTGTGCCTTTTTGTGACTATTTCATCGAGCAGTCATAGTAATCAATGCAGCATTGTTTCCTCCGATATACATATTTTTTTCCTTTTCACTCAAGCCCGATTACGTTACTATACATTTTTATTTTTTCATTTTTCACTCAAGTCCGATTACGTTACTATACATATTTTTTTTTTATTTTCACGCAAACCCGATTACGGTACTTTATGAAATCAAGTGCAATGCAACGTGGAGAAGACATTTGTGCATAACCTACATTTATATGGCGTATCAACAACTTGGTTTGTTATAGTACACGGGTCCACGATTACGTTACTTCATTTAGTGTGGCGGCGTTTTGAATTTTCTGGTTTTATCCACGGTTTCGGTGCATGTGCATGTTTGTGAATACATTGTTGCGTGCAGCATTATTGTTAGACCATTGCTTCAGCATTGTTTCCTTCGATAAATTCTTTTTCTTGATATTTCTTAGGGAAAAGGTATTGTTGTTTTTAGCATTGTTAAATCATTGTTTGCTGAGCGCTGGCGAAAAGGTGGAAACTACCGTTTTATGAGTTTTATCAACCAGTTTAGACGATCTCAGTACTTTACAACAATGCTTGTAACAATGCAACAAGCTTGATACCTTCATCCCAGGCCTGGAGTACTGGAATTTACATCCCAAGCCTGGAGTACTGAGATCGACAAAAGGCCAACACACACACACAACAAAGAACGAATCGTGCTGACGTTCTTTTGCTGAGAAAGCTTGACAATGCGACTGTGCGTGCAACAATGTTTGCACAAAAACGAATCCTAATGCCGATTTTTCCCTTCAGCGAACAAAGACGATGTTGCAATAACAATGACAGTGAATGTGATTTTCAATTGTTACGCGATTGGGTGATAAATAGGTTACCCGCTTTCCTCGTACTGAGCTCAACAATGACTCGGCCCCTGCGGGGCCTCGACATTGTTAATCTCAGTACTCGAAAAGCGGGTAATAACCTATACAAGATTAGAAAACAAAAACGAGCTCGTTTGATGTTTAAGGTAAGGTTTAACTGATCCGAAGTCAAAACAGCAAAGGAACACAAATAAACTTTCCTGTAAGGTTTCACATACCGCAGTGTTCCAGTACTGTTTAGTCCACGTGAAACCTTACTGCTGTATTCGCATGTTTTTACAGTTTTTTACTTTAGAACTCGATATGCCGGATTGGTTCATTCTACTTGGCTAAAGGACATCGCTGAAAAATCGTAAAAATCATACTTTTAGTGTGCTTAGTACAGACCTACACATTAACTAATTCAGGATTCGTGCAACTCCTTGAAACTCTGGAAATATCGTTGAAAATAAAATGAAATAGCCTACCAGTCCTGAAGTCTTGAAGTATTGTTATAACCATTGTTAGTATTGTCGGCTCGTCTCTGATTGGACGGTCAAACTTCGGAAATGACAACGTGTAAACTGACGAGCGTATCTAGACTCACACTAGTGTG
The DNA here is from genome assembly GCA_023313725.1 of Lithobius niger. Lineage (NCBI taxonomy): Eukaryota > Metazoa > Arthropoda > Chilopoda > Lithobiomorpha > Lithobiidae > Lithobius > Lithobius niger. The sequence continues at coordinate 30,809 of JAHWFP010130404.1, forward strand.
TCGTGACAAAATCTAAACAACTTTGCCAAAGAATCGTTCGGCCTCACTAAATTAAAAAAAATAAAATAGTAATAAAAAAAAAACTGATAAAGAATGGTTCGGCCTCTCAAAGGAGTAAAATATGAAATTAAAATATTAGAAAATTACCACTCAAGCTATTGTTGACGTGGCACTTTTTTATACCTTTGCAAGCTAGTTGTGTTGAGTCTAATACACAACCATATCAAAAACCAAAACTGGTGAAAAGGACCCCCAAGTACTGAATGATTCGGCCCTTCAAAGGCGTAATATCAACACACCAAAACATTCGCCAAGTTAATCGCACCGAATAATACTATGGATGTTAAAGTAGCAATGTTCTAGTAAGTAGCAATGTTCTAGTTTTCACTTTACCTTCGAACTACTAGACGGTGCGATTAACTTGGCGAATTTTTTGGTGTGTTGATATCACTCCTTTGAAGGGCCTAACCATTCGGAACCTGGCAATCCTTTTTACCAGTTTTGGTTTTTGATATGATTTAGTTATCGCTAACCACGTATTTTTTTGTGTATAATGTTTTGTGTCTTGCGTCATTAACTCTGCAAACTTTGCGAGAAATCTTTAAAGACAGTGATAAAATCATTCCAGGTAAAATTCTCCATTATTTTTATTTATTTATTTATATTATGCTGGTTGTATGTAAGCTAATCAACTTTTTGTATAACGCAATGACATGTGTTCGTGCAACTAAAAATTGATAAGATATGTTATCTGTTTGCCAAAACAACGAATCTTTAATCTTTACATTGTTAACTTTTTCTGGCATAGAGGACACATACGATAAAACTTATATTTTTTATGACGTGCAAAATGACTGTGACATTTTAAGACATTCTGCACCCAGGAAAATATATCTTATCAAAAACCGAAACTAGTAAAACGGCCGCCAAGTTGAAAATGGTGTGCCTTTCAAAGAAGTTATATACTGTCAATACTCTTCCAATATTTTTTTTATTGTTTCGTTTCAGTATCGTGTCATTGCTGAAAACCCCTATAAAATCATCGTTGTGATGCAAATTGCCTTCAAATTTTAATAGGTTTACGTAATACTCTCTGTTATTGTTTAGTTTGTACGAATCATTACCTCTTCGAATGTTTGGTTATGGAAAGTAATGATTGCAAAAGCAGTATGAATTTATGTTCCTCCTTAATAAATAAAGTGTCATTTTAGTGTTTGTAATTTTCTACGGATAGCCACAAAAATTTACTACTTGCCGTCGTAAAATCCATACGATTTTGAAGGGCTCAATAAATTTGGCCGCGCTATATGGTGCGTTCCGTAATGGACTGTCATGCTGCAACCGTTTTACGTCATTACTTTAAGCAAGAGAAAGTAGACACAAGGGGGAGTGCATGATACGAAGACATCCTGTTTATGTCAGAAGATATAAACAAACACCCGTCGTAGCATCCTGCACCCTTCTTTATGTATTTAGCTTAAGACTTTAACTGATTCACCAGTGTACGTTTATTACTTTAATTTGCTTATGATTTTTAAATGCAGCTAACATATTACTTTACGTGAACTGTTATAGTGCGAATTGGTTTAACTACTAAAACTGTTCCTCTCGTTGTCTGCCACCACGACTTTGGCCTGGAGTGCGACACACCTCCAAAGTACCTATACTTATTTTTTGATATAAAGTATACTAGTTGGACCCGTGCATGCTGCACGGTGATTGAATTTCGTGGGCGTAGCCTCTCCCGGTGATTCGTTGTCTTAGTAAGGTAAATGGTGCTTTCAATTTCTCTAATCACCCCCAGCCCTGTCCCTGGTGCCCCGACTGCCCCCTGCACCCAACTGCTCGCCCTCCGACTGTGTAGGGCATGTTATTTTACAGGATGGTCCGCAAAAAACTGACAACCGACTGTAAAATTTTTCTAAGTCAAATCCAGTGAAAAAAAAGTGTAAAATAGGACCATGTTTTCTGGATAGAACGTGAGATTCTAAATCGAATGATGCGGTTCTCAAATTAAACTTATTTCACCCCCTAGGTAAAAAAAATAAAAAATAAAAATCCCCTAGTTAGCACCTCTCAGAACCGGGAGAGAATAGATAAACAATTCTAATGAAACGGGAAGAGTTTTGAAAGTTGTAAATGACCGCTAAACCTTCTCAATGTTCGATTTAAGTAACCATTACGTGGCGGACTACGTACTACACGCAGAAACCAGTGTGCACGTCCCCCCCCCCCCCCACTCCAGTCCACATTACAGCTTTTAAGGTGTCTGAAAATTTATGTTCGACTAGAGAATATCATTGTAACGTTGTGTACAAAAGGGTGATATAATCAGGGATAGGCTTGCAATATCTCCCCCTCCCTGCCATAATGTGAATGGTCGTCAAATTTGTCACTTTGCTGTGTTTCACTATGCGTCGTTCGCATCTCTTCACCAGCACTTAATCAAACAATGCTAAGACACTGACGACTAAACCATCCTTTCCCAGGCAGTTCAAGAAGAATGCGAATTTCCTGTTCTTCCGCAACCAAATGAAAACCTGATACTTCCACATGCGACTTCAGATGTAATGTCTTGAACAATCTTGATACGACAGTTGCTCCCTGGAACTCGTCACCCATGATCCCTTCAGCCATTGGTCAAAACTTTAACAATAATTCTTGCCTGATACCATTTCCGAATTTGCCTCAAACGTCTCCATGGACAGCTTATGTCTCTCTGAGCAATCTGAAATTTTGTGCCACTCATCCCCTCTTCTCCCATCACCATCTGTGGAGTAATCTTCCTCTACTTCAAACGAAACTATTGTTTGCACCAAACTGGAAAGGTCTGTAAGCATGCTTCAAAACGACATTTGAAGTGTGAAACGAAGTATCGATATTGCTAGGTTGGAGCATGACCTCAACATGAGCGGAATTAAACTCACACTACAAAAACTCAGTGCCGCTTTGCTCGTACCTTGTACACAGGGCGTTTCCTCATCCTTACCCACGGACCTTCAGCCATCCGTGTCTGCTTTTGCAACTTCAGCTAATCTCTCGGACTGAGCTTCCCTCTTACCTGTATCGTCTTATTGTCGGATACATCTTGTGCCCCGATCTCAGAATTCTTGGATCTGCTGGGAAGCACAGTGAGTGGTAGTCTCAAGGCCTTGGAAAAGAAAATTGAAGATTTATTTGTTCACTAGGTAGCCATGCTCTCCAATAACTGTTCAAATATTAAGAATACCCTTGAACCACAGGCAAGCCCTTCCACCGGGACCCCCAGAGTTGATCACTGTGATAAATACACATCTGTAAATACACCGTGCGCAATTGCACCGACCTTTGCACGCGCACGTCATCCCGTCATTTGGTCCACTTCAAGGAGCTTTCTCGTCTTCAAACAAAAAAACTTGCAGCGTGGCAGCATCTGCGTATAAACAGGACTAATTCCAACCACCAGACATTTTCATCCCTTCAAAAATCCTACTCTTACTGTGTTAGGA
>JAHWFP010130405.1:0-12171 GCA_023313725.1 Lithobius niger
TAATTAAAGGATTTATTGGTACAATTACTTACCACAAATTGGCCCTTCTTGACATGTTTCTAAACTTTTGTTCTATTGTCGCCAGGATCATACACATCACCATCACAATGCGAATACAGCAGTTGTTACCCAGCAACGGGTAATCTTCTTATTGGCCGCGAAGATAAATTGCAGGCATCGTCTACATGTGGCCTACGACGGAAGGAACGATACTGCATTGTTAGCCATTTAGAAGAGCGCAAAAAGTGCTTCGTATGCGATTCGCAGCCTCAATACTCGAGTTTGCCTAGTCATAGCCATCGCATCCAAAACATTGTATCAGGTGTGGGTCAGAGGTTAGTAAAATATTACCAAAGTGTTATTGAAATGTTAAGCATTTTTAAATCTGTAAAGGGTATCTTGTTCTTGTATAGTTTATTGCCAGAAAGTTATTGCAATGCAGAACACAGTGAATCCATATCACATTTGAGCTGTAATGCGTCCTTTCGAATTTCAATCCAGCAGCCATCACCATTGGCTGGTAGGTAGCTTGTAGAAACACTTGCCATTTCCTGGTTTCTACTCGTCACATTGGCAATACATCTTAGACAGCGCTTTATTTTTTATTTATGTATTTATTGCATTTTATAACTTTAACCCAGAGTTCCTGCAGAAACAATACATTGCTTAGCACGTGTAAATATGAGCACTACGCGCAGCAAACTGTTTGTCTGCAACTAGTACCGTGGCTTAAGATTCAGTTCTGCAATGGGTTTGCCACATGGCGAGTGAAAACCGACAATAGAATGGATTGCTGTAAAGTAAAAGTAAGACTTTTGTTTTTGGGCTGAAGATGGGAGGGTTAGGGGCAGGGTCCATTGATGTTGCGCCCTCGTTAAACAAGTAGAGTAATTCCAAAAAATATGCAGAGGTCGCCCATACGCAGCTTGGTACTTAAAAAAAAAATATCCCAAGAATGCACATGCGCAAAACTTGTTGGTATCCTGGTTTGTAGTACACACTATGCAGCACCATGCTTTAGCAGCCTGGTTTGTAGTAGACCACTATGCAGCACCACGCTTTAGCAGTTAAAGCTTCAGATTGACACGTCTCCTTAAAAAATAAAAATTGTCAGTTTATGCTAAAATCGACGTGTATTTCTGAATTGGACGAATATAGCCAACTTGTTAATTGAACTTCTTGATTTCTTTTCCAGTCGAAAAAAGACATGGTGGCAGAGCGAGAATGGCAAAGAATTTGTCTCCATTCAGTTGGATTTGGAGGCAGAGTTTCACTTCACACATCTTATCATCACATTTAAAACCTTTAGGCCATCGGCCATGTTAATAGAGCGCTCGTACGATTTTGGGAAAACGTGGAAAGTAGGTGTCTTAGTTTCTAACAGGTGCCTGATCGATGATTACATTTTGTTGATGTCAGTGTTGTTGATGATGCCAATGTTGTTGTGGAGTGAGGGTTGGGATGTTTCCAATAGCGTTACCATAAATTTTTTAATACCTTAAATCACATAGGCTTTTAAAAAAAAAATCAACTAAATTTTTCTTGTTATGATAGGATTTTAGTGTTTACTAGTTTTCAACATTACCAAAATAAAAGTTGTTTAACCAGCTCGGAAGATTTTGGTCTATGAAAGTACATTCGGTTTTCATAGATGCGATTGATGATTTGCAAGTAGTACTTTACACAGTTGATTCGCAAGTAATACTGTCAGTGCAGCTTATGTCATGTGTATTTGCATCCATTGCTGACATCTTTCCGCGGTGAATTCATTGCTTCATACAAGCAACAACAAAATTTCTCGCAGTGATCAAAAGTTGCACATTCCAGTAAATGAAAACATGCTGGCGTTGTGAGAAAAATGTATTTGTCATTTTATGATAGGTGACCACTAAGGAGGGTTCAACTCCCTTTAGTTTAGGGTTAAACTATTTCCTTTTTAAAGTGAATGGACTCTAAGCCACATTTATTTTGCAATAATATTCACTATCCTAAGAAGAATCCATTAGCCATTGCCAGTGGTAAAATTTAGTCATCGATTTGGGTATCTGTTCCATTAATTAAACATAAATCTTGTAAAAATGTGTCATGTGGGTTCCTCCTGATTTCGATTTCTTTCTAGGTGTACAGATATTTTGCTTATGATTGTGCGGAGTCTTATCCACATGTTCCTTTGGGACCACCTAGAAGTATTAGCAACGTCATTTGTGAATACAAATATTCTGGTGTAGCGCCGTCAACAGAGGGAGAAGTAAGTGTAACTTTTAGTTCTGAGCAATAGCGCCTGACGCATTGGTGCAGTGATGCTCGTGACACTAACGAAGGCATGAGAAATTCAGATTTCTTTTTCCTAATTCACTTGTTCAATCCATTGTTACCGCTTTAACCCTCTGGGTGCAGGCATTTTTGTACTGGTTTTATTGGTTTATTTAAGGATCTTAACTCAAGACTTAAGTACGCTTACCACTGCTTTCTGTTCCACGTTGTTATCCAAGAGGCTGTTCTTGAGTGCTGCACGTGAGTCCCCGTGGAACCGTCACAAAGCTCGTGGACCTCCTTTGGTCTTTTATTTCCGTAGAAAGTTATCAAAGCACTTGTCGACTGTTAACAGTGCTTGGAAAAGGGTTAACAAGGGGAGCTAGTTTTTATTCGTTGACTGTTTACTGTTGTCTACAAGTATAATGAAAGTAAGTTACATAAAAACATGCAGGAGAAAAGTCCAAAGGCAGACTGCGAGCCATGCGAGACAACCCGAGCAGAGTAATCAAACTCCAGCTTAGTGGATGGCATCAAGGAACAGGAAGCAAGGTAGTACGAAATTGAAAACTGACCAGGGTATTATGTGATACTTAAAAAAAAAATTAAAACCCTTAAAACTAGTAAATATAAATTTACTGTGTAAAAGTACAAAAATGCTTGCACGTAAGACTTACGGCATTGGTTTTGTTTTAACTATGCAAATGTTGATCATTTTAAAATTTCAGTACATCATTTAAAGCATTTTTCGAGAGCTGTGTAATGTTGCTTAGACTGAGACTTTGTCGCAAATATTTTACAAATTATTTAGCAAAATGACAGAATATTAAAGTGTAAGAATCAGATTTACTTTCTTTTTCTCCTTCCAGTGACAGATTTTCAGCACATTTTTTGAGATACTCAATATAGACATTTTCTCTCCACCATTTATTTACATTTATAGGCTGCACATTTATTCGTTAACATGCGGTTATGTCTCGCATATGCTCTTCATACATATTAATATGGGAGCAGATGTCGAAAAAAATGGTTCTGTGTGCTCCTTCGTGAAGCAATCATGGAGGAGGTGTCAATGGCTTCGTTTGTATGTGTAGAAAATGAAATCCGTTGGTGGGTGTCGAGCTTCCCTGTAAGAGGGGTGCTACTTTCGAAAATCCACGATGGCTGACGCGCTACTATCTGAATTACGTTTTTGCAAAACAATGGCTTCCCTGTGCAGTTTTTCAACTTGTTAGCTATTAGGAAACTTGTGAAAATAAAATTGAAAAACTGCACTGGGAAGCCATTATTTTGCAAAAACCTACTTCAGATAGTAGCGTGGCAGCCATCTTGGATTTTAGAATGAGGTGCCCCTCTTTACAGGGAAGGTTGACACCCACCATTGAATTTCATTTTCTACCCAATCAAATGAAGCTGTTGACACCTATCGCATGCTTGCTACATGAAGGAGCGTACGAGGTGACATCTACTCCCAGACTATATCTTAACTTATCACTGAATAAACAAGTAGCGAATAATTTTTTTTTAAGTTTCATTCAGCTGAGCACATCCTGAGTGGAACAGGATGGCCAAAAACAAGTTAATATAGCAGGAGTGGCATGAAGAAGGCCCATAAGGCTCTGCAAAGGAGTGTCTATGATAATACGAACACATTTTCTGTCACTTGTTCTGGGTTGCAGCCACTGGTCATACTTATTATCTGCAAGAATTTATAGGTTGGGGAGGAGAATTTGTCACAGAGACCCATTCTGAAACGTCTTGGATACTTTCATAGTAGTTCAGTCTTAGTTTATAGAGGGTGCCATGTGTTTTATGTGGGAATTTCTACTCAGTTTTTAGCTTCAAAATTAACGAAACTAAACAAAACTAGCTTGTATTTAATTATTATTTACCCTAGCTTGGTTGTTGTAATTTAGTTTACTTTAGATTTTGGCTAAAAAAACGAGCAAAAATTACCATTTGGAACACGTGGTGCCCTCTGAAAACTCTTAACGGAACTAATAGTGACGAATCTAACATGTTTCAATAGGGTCTTTTTAGAGTTACAAATTCTCCTTATCGGGGATACCGTGAAAATAAGCTGTATAGTATAGATTTTAACTTTTAACGTAATGAGTAAGTGTGAAAAACGATCACTCATGCTACGATTAGGCACACGGCACCTCCACTTGCAACAGTTAGAATGACCGTGATGCTGGGATGGCTTTTTCAAGTTAAGGCCGACTAGGGTAGAAATAAAGTATAATCTATTTTCTAATCTAATGTTCATCAGGGAAAAAAGTCCATGATTATCCGATCATTCACGTAAGTGATCCTAGATTCATTCTAGCATTAACATGTCTTTATTCTTATTTATTTAGATTTAGCTTTAGTATCTCGTCCTTCCTTGGATTTTGAAGGGAATCCAACATAATTCAGTTAAACTAACCGCACAAACCTTCGTAACATCCAAAGCGATTCACAATCGGAAACTGTGATGCTGCAATTTTCTGGAGTTTATGTAAAGTTAGCAACATTTCTCATCCGTCCTGTAGCGAGTGATCCAAATTCTGGTGTGGATGTCTCTCAAACACGCTACCTGTATGTACAGGAGTTCTGTCACATGAATCTCATTGAATAAAAGTTTTTCGTTAAATGTATGAAGCTTTTACTTAATTTTATTTTAAGCAGTAAAATGACGTTAAGATAAGGTGGTAATTTGGCTATCGCAATGTGGCGACTGGCTGTTGTTGATCTTGATTCGTGGATGGCCTCATGCGAATGGTAGAATTTGGAGGTAGAGTTAAACGTGGATTCGAACAAGTATTTATAAGCTTATGATACAAATTACCTGTATTAATATGACAATTGCCGCGGCATGCTTTTATTTATGTTAATTGTTATTCATTAATTGTCAAGGCAGGGTATCAGCGGATATTAACTATCCCTTCCTGACCTGTTGCCTTTATTCAGAATAAATGATTCATTCATTGAAATGCCTTCTTACTGGATTAATTAAGCTACCTAGTGTGTCTACTAACACTGGTACTTATTTGCATAATCATCTCCAAAATATTTTCAGGTTAAACTTTTGTAAGTGTGTTGGGAGAATGAGGGACTGGGATCGATACAAATTCTAAACCTTTGAAATAAGCTTGACAAATTGTAAATAAATGAATTCAAAAAGTAAAGTACACAGTGTGGAACTTCAGTTGTGTACAATGCGTGTGATAATGCAAATGGTGTGCCAAGCATGTATGTCAGAAAATAAACTTAATACAAAGTGTTCACTACCACATTTTATTCATAGATGGGGGTCTTCATACGTTCTAACTTTTTTTTTACTAGGTTATCTTCCGAGTATTGCCACCAAATCTTCCAATTAATGATCCATACAGCCCTGAAGTTCAAGAACTACTCAAAATGACGAACCTTCGCATAAATTTCACACGTCTGCACACATTAGGAGATAATCTTCTAGATCAAAGAGATGAGATCAAGGAAAAATATTACTATGCCATTTATGACATGGTTGTGCGAGGTTCATGCTCGTGTTACGGACACGCTAGTCGTTGCGTTCCAATTCATCCTGGACATAATTATCCGCCGGATATGGTAAGTTCTGGACATTTTTAGTACAGGGGCGGATTTAACGGGGGGGGGGCATAACTTGTCGGGTGTGTTTGCTACTGCGCCAGTGTAACCATGGCATCTCAGTTTTAATTCTTTAAGAAAGCCGTTACCTCTGCTGACTAGAATTGTTGTACACATAGAAAGACACCAGGTGTACCACCCTTGTACTGTAGGTATCAAAGTTGTAATTTTCTGAGCAAGCCATGTGAAATTTGTTTTTTCATACTGTCCCCCTCCGACTACTTGGTAAGGATGGCGATCATTTGAACACTTCTGCTCAGACGCCTGCTGCCGATTCGGGGATCCCCTCTAACGTGAAAAAGCCTTGGCACTATTTTGGATGAATTTGCAGCTTTTCGGGAAAATTTAGCCTGCATCGTTCGTGAAATTGCCTACAAATCTATCGACAACCGCGAACGATACAAGATGACTGCCGGAAGTCTAATCACTGATTCGCCTAGACAGGAACGCACTGTTTATGACATTTCGTCTTCATCTTCCTTCAATTGTTTGGAATTTCACACTGCTCCACAGACTAAAAGTTAAATTGTTCCCTTGGTAACTGTACCAACTAATGTTTCTAAGACCAGTTCTTCAAACAGTCACTACTTCAGCTTCAACCAAGACATCGACGCTTAAAATTTCTGCCGCAGCCAAACGTAAGCATAAATCCCTTTCTAGAAACTTTAAGATTTTTAAATGAAAGGTCGAAATCTAACGCTTAAGATACTTCCGAGTAATCAAACTAGTTGACGAAACTCGTAGCCGGGAATTTTCTAATGTTTTTGTAGAAAAGCAACAGGCCGAAGTGTTAAAAGGATCAGTGGTTTTTGCTAGTCCGCCACAGAGGGTGATCGTTGAATAGAACGCTGTTACTTCTGTGTGTCCTGACCGATCGATGTGTTCAGACGTAGCCTACCTTGGCAGTGAAGCCCAATTGGGGGCACACGGAAGGATTAGATGTAGGATTTTTCCAAAAATCCTATCACCATGTGCCACGACTGATACGCTAATTTTCATTTTCCCACTAAAAATCCTCACTTGTCGCTTAAACCCCCCCCCAACAACAATAGATTACAAGGAAACTCCGATCAGTTTTTTGCAACAGTGGCAAGAAGACCCATACAACCATCAAGGACGTGGTGGCCATTCTTTTCGAAGAGGCCACGGAGCCCTCAGGAGGCGATGTCGCGGCTCCCTCCGCCCTCATTCCTGACTTTAAAAAATGTTTAATCTTCCCCCTCCTCCCTTTTCACCGTTGGCTTGGGGGCAGGCTTAGGCACCACGTGATGGCATGGGAAGCCATCTTGGAGAATGTTTTTCTTCTTTGTTATCAAAGAACGGCTATCTTCCCTGCCTTCTTGTTCATTCTTGCTCTTATATTTAAGTCCACCACCATGGCTTCAGAACCTGCCTCCAAACAAGTTACTCAAAGCAGTTTTCTCAACGTTCTGGAAAATCAGAATCCTGACAACCAACCTTCCTAGACAAGCTCTGCAATGGTGGCTTCAAGACAACTTGACCATGGGCGTTTCCGTTAGTCATCCCATCCAATGCCTCGTGGAGAACCTCAGTGCGGCTGGCACTTGGTCACCTGTAGAAGCTTCGCTTCACGTCAACGCCCTAGAATTGCAGGTCATCAACTACGCAGGTCACAGAGGGGCCTTCCTGCTTCAGGGAAACACTGTTGCATTCAAGTCGGACAACAATACGGCCATTGTGTATATTTGATAAGGTGGTAAAACCCACTCCCTCACCTTGATGACGAGCAGACGAGCTGTCACAACTGGACAAGATCCCAATTACTGAGTGGAAACTCAAGGTGTCATCTATCTTCTGGAAGTGGGGGAAACCTTGGCAGCTGGTTGTTGTGACGAGTTGCAAACAGGTGTAGACCTGTTTGCAACTCATCACAACAACCAGCTGCCGAACTTCCATCTCCCCTTTCCTGTACTCCCTGGCCTGTGCAACAGACAGCCTCCGTGTTCCTTGGACTGGATGTTTGCATACGCCTTCCCTCCATTTGCACTTTTCCAAAGGGTCCTGAACAATATTAGACTCAGAAGACACCTGCCTACTAGTAGCCCACTGGCTGACAGCTCCCTTGTTCGTGGACCTACAAGAACTGTTAAGTCTCCTTGCCTTTGTCATACAACATCCTCATCAAACACTGTAGGGGTGGCACGCCTTCTCCAATCCCATAGGGAGTCGACCATCAAGATTTATGAAGCCAATTAGCCAAGTAACAAAGATGGTTTTCTTGGTGCATCACCAGTGAAGTGGACTCCTGCGATCCTCAGGTTACATCGTTCGCCGTGTTCCTGGAGCATCTCTTTGCGGAAGATTCTTCCCCAATCGCCATCAAAGCTATAGATCGGTGGTCAACTCGTGTTCTCAACTGAATCGGCCCTTCCGATGCAGGCCACATCAGAGTCCTGTTCAAACTGGTACAAATCTTCGAGAACCAAAGACTTAAGGTATGTTGGTTATTCCCCTCCTGGAACCTTCGTCTTGTAATATGAAGTCTTATTATTAATCCATACGAACTACTGCACAGACCCTCTTTGCTACATTTAACCCAAAAAAATCTGGCCTCCTAGTCACTATGGCTACAGCAGCCCATCAAAGCATGCTGGCAACACTCCAGGGAGGATGGGTTAATCCGTTTTAACAAAGACTGGATTGGTGTTAACTATGATGCTTCCAGCCGACTTTAGGGCTAAGAAGGGGTAACCCTAACATTCTTAAGATGAGTCCCTCAAGCCAATACTGTAATTGTTTGCAGGGTTTGCCCACAACCTTAAATTTTCTTGAAGGCAATAACTTTACTAACCGAAGAAAAGCTTTACATAAGAATTGTTTTCGGAGCCTTGACATGGTCTTGAATTTTATTAGTGACGCGTTGATGAAATGCGGTTAATCTACGCGATAAGTGATTTTATACGTAAATTAAATTTTCAGCCAAATGTATTTAAAAATTATTCGGCCAGATTGGACTGGGGGATAACTTTTGCATCATCAGACTACTTGGAGCAGAGTGCCACCAAGAAAAAAGGACAAATATCAAAGGCGCAACACGCACCACAAACAATAAGGGAGGTCTCCTGGATTCCAAACATCCTGAGGAAGCATAGCAACCTGGTCGGCTGCCAGGAAGGGTACACCTGGGTAGTCGAAATGTTGTGAGTTAAAAGACCCAAATGAGGTGCCATGTAGTGCGTGAATTATGTACCAGCAGAATCAGCTGAATGAAAGCTTTTCTACTAGCTGGGATTGTGTCTCCTGCCTTGTCCATCATCCTCCTCTGGTTCATACGTGAAAGGGATGAAGATGTGCTTTTACATTATTCACTACGACTTAGCGCCCTAATGCAATGAAGTCACCATTGATATCTTATAAGTGTATTCAGTTTAAACTGGCAAAAAAAAAATTCCATGTAATTATGTAATTTAGTGCAGTTTTGGCCGTTTAGATGTGGAAAATGGTTTCTTTCAGTTGTGTACAAACCTTAGCCCATTAAGAAAAAAAAGTTGGTTCTCAGGCCCCACTGCACCATTATTTTTTATTAGAAATAAAAGAAAACTACTTGGCAAAAAAAAAGTAGGTAAAGATAGGAAATTGTCCTTAGGGGTAGACAAGAAAATATCAAGTTACCAGTTTCATCATTAGATAACTTTATGGACAGGTGATAAGCAGAATATTTAATGAGGTATTCTTTAGTTTACCAAAAATAAAAAATAATATCCTGAAATATAAAGCAAACGGGACCAAAAAAATAAAATAGAAAAAACTTCAGCCTGCCAGCACAATTGTCTTCAGAAAATGGCCCGAGAACCAACTTTCTTTTTTTAAGTGGCCTTATGTTTGGTTTTTGTGCTAGGAGGATAAGGTTTATTTTGCCCTTTCCTCCTATTCCCTAGAAAAGCTTTTTATCTTATAAATACGCAGGTCCACGGCAAGTGTGAATGCCAGCACAATACCAAAGGCAAGAATTGTGAGGAATGTGAAGATTTCTACAATGATCTTCCCTGGAAACCTGGCATAGGCCATAAAATTAACGCATGTAAACGTAAGTAATCGCTTTTATACATACTGTAGCCTATTTGGTTTGTTTATAACTTAGCATTTCTAACAAATATGTTTAAAAAAAATATTAGTGAAAAAGTGGAGCTTGTCTCCTGAGGTATTAATGGAAAGAAAATAATGTTTCCAATATATTTTTCAGAATGTAACTGCAACAATCACGCTACGAGGTGCCATTTTGATCCATCTGTTTTTAAAGCAACGGGGAATGTAAGTGGTGGCGTTTGTGATAATTGTGAAGACAACACCATGGGTTACCACTGTGAATATTGCAAGGCTTTCTTTTACCTTGATCCTCATAGAGATATTTCCGAGCGTGATGCTTGTCAACGTAAGTGTAAAGTTCAAAGATCTGCTACACAGCTTAAAACATTAGGTTTTTAATTTTGTATTTTCACACTTCAGCGTGTGATTGTGATCCACGAGGCGCTCTGGATGATGGTATCTGTGATTCTCACACCGATTACGAATACAACTTGGAAGCTGGACGTTGCCACTGTAAAAGTTTCGTTGAAGGACGACGTTGTGACAGATGTGAAAACGGTTACTGGAACTTCCAAGCGAACAACCCTGATGGCTGTGAACGTAAGTTAATAACCTTCCCTAACGTTTACCAAATATACAGTACCAGTAGACTGTAGTGATTAATCATTTCGTATAATGGTTTGAAGTTAACTTTTGTAGCAGTAGTTACGCTAAGAAATAACTAGATTTCGGTAAGAACTGTTTAAATATTTTTGGTGTGTATTTATGACTTTGACTTGTACAAGTTGTTCAACACTTACAAGAATTGTAAAAATTAATTAAGGTTTTACCGGATCTGGTACCAGTACCGCACAAATACCATGGTACCAGTACCGTGACCAATACCCACAAATTTTACAGGCACTGGTGCATCAGTAGTTATTGACGAGTTGATCAACCAGTTCACTGATTTTTTGTTAAGGTTAAATTGAAAGGTCACCCTCCCACTGACTGAACATTTCGACAGAGTTAAGTGAATGACCGAAAATACAAGGTCGAAGAGGGGAGAGAACAAATTTGTTGGAAAAATTGCACATTCACGTACATTCAACCTAACATTGTAAAAGTTGGCCACGTGAAGTGTGGAGGGTATAAATTTGAAATGTTAATGTTGTGTATTTTATAATTTGCTCCTTTTTTTTGTATCCTTTTAGCCTGTACATGTAACTCTCTTGGTACAGTTGGAAATCAGGGTTGTAATCAATTCACCGGTGAATGTACATGCAAACGTTACGTCACTGGACGCGACTGCAACCAGTGTATGGTAAGATAATCTTTGGTATATAAGGACATTTTTTTTATAATCTTTGTACATATGGTGATAGGTAATTGTATGCTTTTACTAGCCGGAACACTGGGGTCTAAGCGAAGATAGAGATGGGTGTCGCCCATGTGAGTGTGATGTGGGAGGGGCTTACGATAATAGCTGTGATGTCATCTCTGGTCAGTGTCGTTGCCGACCACATGTCATTGGACGACGCTGCGATCGACCAGAACAAGGTTACTTTGCTGGCCTGATGGATCATTTTGTTTATGAAGCAGAGTTGGCAAGAGGAAGTGAAGTAAGTCGTACGAAATCATTATTAAAGTCGAGAGCTGTTGTGATCAAGTTTACTGACCTCTTTACTTTGTGTTTGTATTTAGAACTCCCAAGTAGTTGTCCGCGAGCCCTACTCCGACCGCGAATCTTCTTGGTCAGGCCTGGGTTTCATGAGAGTCTATGAGGGATCCACCTTGGAGTTTGATGTTGACAACATTCATACGAGTTTGGAGTATGACATAGTCGTGCGGTATGAGCCACAGGTAACTGTAGTCAAGTAATCTGACAAGCTTTCGCTGAAATACATGATCGTTATGGACAATAAGACAAGACCTCCAGCACTTATTTGGTAGCCAAGGAATAATAAACAGCTTTTTAATACAAAGACAGGGAACGAACAAGCTGGTATTCAACAAATAGTTTGTTTTATTACAGTTTTATTATATTCTCCACTGTATTACTCAGGAACCTGCAGTGTATTCTAAATCCACTGAAACACGGCCATGAAAGCTTCATACAGCCATTCTCTTAAGATAGCCCCCAAAAATTCCAAAATCGACTACCGAGAGCTTTCTTGCCTTTTCTAAAGAACTGGTTGCGGGCGCGGCGCCGCCCCCCCCCCGGATTCACGGACCTTCGACGGTTATTTGTCAGTCATT
>JAHWFP010130406.1:0-27664 GCA_023313725.1 Lithobius niger
TTATTTACCATATTTTTGGAACTATTCTACGTCAACGAATGGATTCTGAAAGGGTACGTATCATGACACTGTTTCGCTTTTTTTTTTAATTTGTTGTTAGCAAGTCGTTTGTTGTGCTGATTTATTAATTATTTTGAGGTGTTTTTTTTGGATACATTAGGGGCCATTCAAAAACCATGTGGCTCATAGCCACTCCCCCCCCCCCCCATAACATGAGTATGTTCTGTGCATGTGTGTTGGGAACTTGAATGTTGGTAGTTTATATTTCAATAACGAACTATTTGACAGACTACAAAATGCCTGAGGATGACCGGTCGAAGCCGAAGACTATTCGTGTTTATTATAGGGAAAAGGAAGCCGCTGGAGTTGGTAACTCGCATGCGGCTGCAACGAAGAGGATGGAGATGTGAATATAAAAATAGTAATGTTAACAAGGCCTGCAACGAAGGAAGTGAGTTAGGACTAATGCGGCCTTGGACTCGGACGAGCAGTGCATTCCAAGGGGAAGTTTGATGTCCTCCATTTGTGAGCTACCCAGGCTGCTTGATACGGAAATGCATCGGTTGTTCGGGAAGCAGTAGGAGCCAGTCGGGCTGGAGGTGACTATGATCATTATGATGATGATAATGGTGGCTTATACGATAGGCCGAATCCAATGGTGGATAGTTGCTATGGAAACTAGTGGACTGAGTAGTCCATTACGGCGGCAGGGGAGTGGCTGCACATTGTGGAGATCAGTGGACTACAGTGGATTGGACGATAACCAAGTTGGAAACAGAAAACGGTTCTACGATCGCCGAAATGAAGATAGTGGGTGGTTACACGATAGCCTTGATGAGTATAAAATGTGGTTACACGATAGCCAAGAGTATGGAATGCAGTTACACAATAACCAGCCGGAAAATGCCAGTAGACAATGCCAGTTTGCCAGTGGTGCGTGAGAGTTCTGGTTTGCCCGATGCGGTAATGGTAAAGCACCCGGTTTGGGACATGGACCAGAAGATTTTGTGGTTGTGGTGGTCTGCACACAAGTACGTGCATTTGTCGACGTCGGATAAGGAGTCGATTTGTGATCGGTATGTGATGGATGGTGAGTTGCAAGCTGATTTTCTTCCCCCACGTATCCCGATGCTCCCGAAATTGCAGGATCTGTGTTCGAGCCTGGATATTGTCGTTTTGGCCTTGTGGTGTGTTGGCTGACTTTTGTTAGGTGTTGTTACAGTTTCGTGCAATGGACAACATGGATTACAAGAGCACGTGGAAGGCTCAGCTTTCGCAGGTTATTATGGTTGCGACCACATTGCTTGGTATGAATCAGGCGTGCAGAGAACGGTTAAAGTTTGCTTTTTCGGAGTAGTTGTAACCGGAGATTTTGACACGTGAGCCAACGCTGACCGAGATGTTCGGCATCCCGCTACAGGAGCTATTGAGGCAAGCGCAGTAGGAGGTAACGACGGCAAAAAAGCATACGGTTGTGAGTAGGTTTACTATGCCTCAGAGGCGAGGTTTCTTCCCCTGCAGTGGTAGGGAGCTGGCGCTCTCAGGGGTGTGGTTACGACGATGGTGATGGTCCCTTAGAAGGGCGGGCCGGCCCTGCCAGGGCAGGGTCTGGCTGTTGTTTTGGTTTGATCACAACTAATTTTGTTTCGCAGAAGAGATGTGTAGCATTGCCAAGTCGGCAGCTGGACTCAGTATGTGGAGTGCGGGCCCCCAACTGTTGCAAAAGACGGCCGGTGTTTACAGGGTGCAGATATGCACGTCATTTCGGGCTGGTGTCCCACAAGACATTATTACTGCAGACATTTCGGCAGGTACGCAAAGAGGCTATGATTACAAGTGGTAACGTTGAGTTGAGTGGTGTGATTGGCGTGGGGTGGAGCAGGCGGAGACACCGGTTGCCATCTGCCTTATTTTTTTGGCTAGGGTATTCACAGAGAACCGTTTATACAGTACCATACTTGGTTACTTAATAGCAATTTCTAAATTTTACGCTGGTTGGGGGTCGAAGACTATGGCTCGTCATCTGTTAGTTAACCCTTTAAGGACTGCGTGCGCGCTAAGAGCCAATAACTGACTCGTAGAAAAAAAAATCGCAGCTTCTCACCCAGTTGAGGTAAGGGAATGAAACCTGTGTCATTTTTATCCTTAATGATCTGGCTTTCATATCCCAGTTTTAATTTTACTGTAATTGGCTGGAAGTTTTCGATATGACTTGTAGAAGAGCTGTAAACAATGATTATAGAGCGGGCGCATTCGGGCGCACCCGTCTTTATAGGGTTAAGCGCTTTGTAAAGGGACTGCATGTCTCATAAAAGGCCGCCATTGCCACGGTACGTCGCAATCTGGGGTCTGGCAACGGTAGCATTCCATCTGCAGGGTTGTGTCCACCACGGAGCCTCACATTAAAACAATTGACACTCAAATTGATAATGCTGGAGGCCATTAGCGTGGGGAATTGGGCGAGTGAGCTCGCCAGTTTGGATTTAGAGTGGTGTGATGTGGAGAGGACGGTGGCAGTGTTTGTAATGAAAGAACACAGGATGTCGAGGTGTGGGGACCCCCTTCTTGGTAATACGGCTGCAGCATCACGACGACCGCTCGCTGGATGCGGTATGGTATGTTGCATCGTACAAACATACGATGTACAGATGACAACGACTGGTAGCCGACCTAGCAGGCTATTCTTGTCTTACGTGAGGCCTCATCACCCTGTGAGGGCGTAGTCCGTGGTTAGGTGGCTGTGCACCATCTTGCGTTTGGCTGGAATCAACAACCAACAATTCAAGGCACACTCGGTGCGTTCGGCTGGGTGTGGTGCTTCAGCATCCAATGGCGAATTGGGCCTCGTCGTCTATCTTCGCCAGGCATTACCACTGAAACGTAGACGTTGTTTTGTCAGGGATGATCCTGCAGCGGATGCAGGCTCTAGTTCGTCTGTAAAATGAGTTATGGAGCTGTGGAGCTCGCCTAATCGCCACTTCTGTGAATCTGTCCCGTTTGTAACACAGTGAGGAGGAGTCTACGAAAGAGAAAGGATGATTCTACCAGAGAGCTTGTTCTCCCGGGAGAATCGAAGTTCTCCAAGTAGAATCCGACGATATTATGCTACCTTTATTGCCCGTCCTCCTCCCTAGCGTTTATATGGCTCAGCTCTAAAAGATAGTGGTGAGGGAGGCGCAAGGTAGAGGGGAGAACGAGGCAACAGGTGACATAGTTTTTGCATAAATTAGAGGTTAAGTTGTATGCAAATGATGATAGATGAAAGGGGCCGGCAGCAAGACAACAAGTAGGACAACTTCGATTCTCCTGCGAGAACAGGTTCTTTGGTAGAATCACCATTTTTTTTATAACTAACATTTTCGTTATGTCTTGATGTAAAGAAATCCAGTATAATAAATTTTTTTTTAGGTTTCCATTAATATTGTTTTAACAGGAACTTACTGTACCATATTTTATAAGCCATGATTATTTGTGATTAAAATTTTGGTTGAGTCCATAAACACATTCAAAAAAAGCACAGACATTTTTTTTACATCTAGTAATAACGGTTGCAATATCAGACTACAAAGCTAGGGTGTGACAACTTTTTTGCAAATGTTTTAGCATTATTTAAAAGCAAAACTGTACTGTACTAGTGTATTATAAATCAAAAAGTACTTTTATTCTGTATTTTAGCTTGGTGACTGTAAGTTGTATGCCGCCTCCAGTCTCATCAGCAGTCATTCTTACAAAAGCAGTCGGTGGAAATGAGGTACGTTTTAAGCTAGTAGACATATTGTTTTAATACAGGGTGGTCCACAAAAAACTGATGTCCCAACATTTTCTAAGTCTAACTTTTCTAGTTAGCTCCCCTCACAACCAGGAAGGACAGAAATTAAATCTAATGAAAACTGGAAGATTTCTGTCCTTTCCCTGGTTCTGAGGGGTGCTAACTAGAAAAATAGGACTTAGAAAATCTTGGGACGTCAGTTTTTTGTGGACCACCCTGTACATGTTTTAGTACTTCAGAACACGCAGTAATAAATTAAGGAAATTTGATCAGTATGGGAAATTAGTTTTAAAATTTCAATCATGGCAAACAATGATCTGTATTTGTGCCACTGAATTGCATAACTTCATTATTTGAAATTGCAGCCAATCTGGCGTATAAGCTGCTCTCTTTTTTGTAGTGCAAGAAACAAACAAAACATAAAGGGGAAGTGATGGGGACAATGTACATAAGGGACAAGAAAAATTAGTTGCGTTAAGTTCTGCTGTGTGCAAACGTGAGGTTTTGACGTAAAAGCTGGAAACAATTGTGCGACTGCCAGAATTAATGTGTGCGAGTTATAAGTCAGTGAATTATGTTGAAAGTTTCCGCTCATTTTCACAAAGAAGACTCAGTCTAAGTCTGCTAATTTTCAGTGGTTGGCTGCCATCTTCTTAGCAAGACTTGGAGCGAGTTTTCTTTGTAAAAATGAGCGCAAATTTTCAACATAATTCCTATAATGACGAGAACTTTCACAGTAACACAACGGACAATTAATGCATGGTAAGTGAATTATTAGAAAACATTGGTCACTCAAGTCCCGAAACATACTTGAAAAAAACTTTCTTTTACGAACCTTGAAATTAGAATGTAAGTTACAATGTTGAATACTTTGTGTGTATAAAAAAAAACATGATATTAATTAGAAGACCATTAAACTTATGTGTTCACATAATTAAAAATCAGTTAAAAAATGGGTGGGCCGTTACAAATTTAAAATTCATTTTTCGAATCTTACTTTTGTCAGAGAGTGTGTTTAGACCTAGTTCCATCACTAAAAATTCAGTGTTTCTGCGATTATTCATGTGAGTGATCTGGGTTCGGTCTAACATTAACGCAATGCCTCATTCTCATTTGTTCAGGAATTTAAGTTTATTAGTTTGCTTTAGGCCAATAAAAATAAATACCTTGTTTCTCAAAAGTGTATAAACCAAAAGTCGATGCGGGGGGGGGCTTTTTATTTTTATTTTCTACTTGCTTCCGGAAACTTGCAGTACCTGTGAAGTTTTGCATTCTTTCCCAAAGGATGCTTTCTTCCCTGGAGGATTTTTGACTCAGTTGATCCACCCAGCTCTGCAACCCCAGTGCGCATGCCTTTAAGAGTGTCTACCGTAGGTAGGCTGCCAGCTTCGCCCAACCAAAAAGCCTCTACCGAAATCCATTTTCGCTCATGGCCAGATCCAGGACTACACCGAAAGACTCTTCGCCCCAGATGACTTCTCTGTTGCCAGCAAGTTCTCCTCTCGTCAACCCGGACATTATCACTTATCACGTCCTCTCCACCTTCTGCCTCACTCCTGGTGTGGCTTCGATGGATCATCTCGCCATCAACAAATTCGACTTTCCCGCAGCTATCTCGGACGTCATAACTGTCACTGTCTGTCTGCCACTTTGCTCCTAGTAACTGCCACCTTGACTCCCGTTGTCGGATAACCTAATGCTATTCGTCTGCCATGCTGCCAGCCAATTGACCAACTGTCTGCCACTACGTGCGTGCCCTCACTACCCCCACCATCATCACAAACAATGCAAATCCTACCCATATTAGGCTTATTCTGTTGTTGCGTTTGTTTTCTCACCAATCCTAATTCATCTACGAATTCAAGCCTTTTTGAGGTCGAATTGGATTTTCTGTTGCATCACACAAAAGATGCTGTTTCCTAGATTAGGCTTAATCTGTTGTTGTTGCGTGTTTTCCTCAAAACGAAGCCAATAATTGACGTGCCAACCTGTCTTCTGCGTCACCCACAATCGCTGCTGACTGCCCGAAGCAAGTTTTTCCTGTCATCAGTTTCGTTTACTTCTCATATTCAACTTGGAAGAAGAACAACATGTTCCTCAGCGCCTATTTCGTCAACAGCTTCAATCTGTCAGCTGCCTCGATCATTTCGAATTTTAGCCTCCTTTCATCTTCACTGGCATCTGTTTCCACCCTGTTCAACTTCGCTATCGACTTTCAACACTTTACCCCCCAATCTTCAAACTTTTTCGTCACCACCTGCCATTCAAGCTTTCCAGTTTCCAATGCTGCTTCGTCGTATCACTTAACCATGTGCCTTCGCATTCTCATCACCCTCGGTTCTTCGCCGCCGCGTCCCTTCACCTGGATTCCATCCACGACAAGCTTGTCACACTTTCCACACCTGCGTTGCACCTCGTCATCTTTGCCGCCCCGGCGACTGTCACACATGCTCAAGACAAGACATCATCACCCGTTTCAGACGGCTTTCGACTTTCTCCTCAAACCTTTTTCCAACACTCATTTTCAACTCCACTAAGTCTGCTCTCAGCTCACGCAACCTCACATCCCCAAGCCTCCGTCCCAACCGATTCACTCCCCATTATCGATCGATACCACTCTTGCTGCTGGGAAAACCTTACTTCGCTTCTTCCACTTCGCTCCACCACCGGCATCGGCCACCTTTTCATTTTGTGCCAACGCCAATCAATCTATTCACTCATCATCGTCTGGCATACTTCTCCGGAATTCTTCTCCTTTCCATTTTGTGCATTCCCCTTTTCGACTCCTTCGTCATCTCAATTCCCCGATTGCACATTCACAGCACTCACTTCGCACTCTTCATCTTCGTCCGTTCCACATTCTGGCTCCCGTGGGCCATTTGACAATCTCTCTCTTGGACCGAGACAAGCTGGAACACTCCGGTTCTCGTCTGATCACCAAAGCCAGGCTTCACGCTACCCACGTGAACTCAGATGGTTGACCGCCAAGACAAACTAACAACCGATTACGTCACTCCCATCCCGTACACTTTCTCGTCAATTCGCAACATCGTCTCCATCAGCCAACCAGCCGTTCGGTTTTACACACCACACCAGGCTGAAATCTCAACCTCAACCTCTCATGCACCTTCACCTCTTTCACACCAATTGTCCTTCCTTTCTATCAAGGAGAAGATCAGCACTTCTCAAACCCTCAAGACGAAGATCAAGACCACCTTGTAACCTCACTCCCATGATGCCTTGTGGTGTCCAAGCGGGAAAATATTTTCCTCGTCGTCTGCTTCATGCCTTTGTGCTCTTCCCTTTTTTTGTTCGTAGTTTGCTTCCTGCAACCAAGAAGGCCAGAATCCATGGGGGGCCACCTTCAGGTAACACTTTCAACTCCAACAACAGCTGCCACACTTGCAGGAAACCTATCCCGTGTTCTCATTGAGACCATCAAGAAGTGTTACTGCGCAGGAATCGTAGCCAGCCGGAAAAGAACAGACCCACTCCTTGCATGCGCTCGTCATCGTTCGTGCGACTCCTACCGCAAATCCTGCTCGATTTGCAAATCCATTACTCCACGACAATGGGCAAAAATTCCTCAAAATGCAAAGAAAATCCTCCCTCCGCAAAATTCAACAGGCGGAAAAGAACAATTGTGAAGCTCAACGAAACCTTCCGCCTCCAACTCCAGGTAACTCTCCAAAGTTTTCAAACGCTCCATCACCTCTTGGATCAACTCAATCTTCCGAATCCTCCATCTCCGGTTTACATTCAGGCTGCTCACGTTCAACTTCGGTGAAGTCTTTTCGTCATGCCATCACCGGTGAAAGACTCTCAGCCAGAACTTGCCCTGCCAGCAATTGTTGAAATTCCAGAAAACGCAACCTCAACTCAATCAACTGAATCTGAATCACCAGCTGTTCAACCGTTAACTGTCAACAACGAGATGCTCAACATAACACAATCTCAATCTCAGCTTGCAGTGTCAATAACCAAAACCACTTCTTCATTACCCACTCTGTCCGGTCTTGACCCTGATGTTGATGATCACGGCCAGACATTGAACTGTGAATCAACAACTCCTTCAAGCCCATGGGTCCCTCCAAAACTACACTCTCTCAGTGACCAAAAAAAGAAAGTAACAAAAGGATTTCACCTGGAGAAATCGGAAAAGAAAAAGATCAAAAGTAATCGGTCACACCTTCATTCAACCCTTTGCACAATCTACAGTCACACATCCGCAATTTGTTCTGCAAATGACAGGCTCTCAAAGTAGAAGACCAAGCCAAAACCATGGTTGCCACAACACCAAGAAATTTAAAGCAAAAACAATAACATTCTGCCATTTTTGAAAATCCTGGAATCGTGATAAAACTATCATCTCTGTTCCGAACACTGATACACACAATTCGTAATTCATTAGCTGCGCTACTCGCAGCATAAGCAAAAGTTGTAATATTGGCTTTATTTGGAGTATGTAAGTTTGTGTATTACTAGACAGACAGACTGTGCGAAAAATGTACTTTGAAAGTAGCTGCATCTTATTACTATGGAACGTCCAGTATAGATTTAGAAGATGTTTTAAGGATGCGAAAACATAAACTCAGTGTTACGTCATTTTTCATACAGGTATGTCGAGATGGCTCAGTGATAGTGCAACACCGCCATCTTGCGTGTGTGTTCAATACAGGCGTGATGAAATGATGTTACTGTTTCCTTGTGTATGTGTTTGTGACCATCCAAAGGAATTTTTGAATTCAAAACAAAAATGGCTGGAAATGGTGTGTCAATAGTTTAAACAGATTTTTTTATAATTAAATTTGCGAAAGGTTAAACTTGACGGAAGCTGTGCGAGTGATCGAGCATTCTTCCTGGGCTCAGAGAATTTGTGCGTGCGATTGTGTCAGTGATCGAAGTGCACCTTACAGGGTGCGTGACGGATCGAGAGAGAGGCTAGAATCAGTTCACTGTTAGTGTAATTCAGTACCAGTTCCAGAATAGATGTCCGTTATTAATTATAGAAGAGTTATTGTCAGCAAGTAGTCATGGAACTACAAGGTGATAGGAAGCATCACGACAAAGCTTGCAGGCAGGGTCCACCCTGGTATACAGTTGTTAGCATACCCAGCCCTGTATGCAGAAGTCCTGAGTTTGAATCCCAGTTGAGACAGTTTTTTTTTTCATTATTAGATTAATGTATCTTGTATTCTCATAAGCCCAGTCTTTAACACTATTTCATTATATACTTATTACATTTGGCAACGGATTCATTAAAGCATTGTTAGTAGCTTTCTTTTCTAAAATCCTTAAACTTCCTAGAGCCATACACATTTTTTTTATTTGGCTTGAATTAATTGAACACTAATCAGACACATGTACTGTATGTATGCATATTGTTTTATTTGATTCACTAACACCCCTCATTATTTTTTGTAAAATTTTACAGGCCGCAGCAGTATTCAATTCTGCATTTGGCAGTTTTTTGGGCATTATTCTGACGCCTTTACTTTTACTTTGTTTTGTAAGTATTGCGTTTGACGTCTTATCACTCTGAATTAAATGGTTAATAAGATGAATGAATCTTACGAAATACATGAGAATGTGTGTTCGGTGTAAAGCCAGTAATTCTGTAAGGCATATATTGAACTAGACACTTTGCGTACGTACCTCCAGATGCGTAAACGTCAGGCCTTTTTGTTTTTTTTGCTCGTTTGTATTTTTAGCAGACCAACTAATCCAGTGGTCAACTTTCACTTACCTGCCAGTACTGGATTGACGTTCTCTCAAGTGGCAAGCAGCTTCCCCCTTACTATGATCTTGTTTTTTTTTCTGTACATCACGGTTGTTTTTCTTTTTTTGTGGGTGTTTTAACAAAGCAAATTCACTATTTACTTTTGAAAAACTGGCAAGCGCCAATAACACACTTCCACCTCGATGGACAATTGGACATTCACTAATGTTCCGTAAATTTTCGGTAAAAACCAGTCCTGTTCACCTTCTTCTGACTTCACTAACACCTTATTACAGAAGTGGTTATGTCATAGATCACTTGAATTCTAATCTGGCGCTATACCACTGATCTCTACATTTGTGCGTGGTGGGAGGCCCCATTTCATGTCGAGTTGGTCACAAAGGCTAGGCCTCGCAAACTGATCCACTCCATCAAAGGAAGGTCCTGACAGATTCATGAGAGGAATTTGGCTGTGTAAGAAACGTTTCATGGCCATCGATTTGATGGCACTAAAGTGGGTGTCATGTTTGGAGTTGTATTTCATCAACACTTTGGTGTCTTTCCACGCAATCTGGTGTTTCGTGCTTTTAAGATGCTGTGCCCTTAAACTTGCCTTTGAGTGTGTCAGTCACGTGCTCTCGAATCCTGGCCACTGGCCAGGAGAGAACTCTTGGTATCTCCAATATAAATGGTGACAGGTCTTGCAGCTGACCCCCGTACACCACATCTCTCTTTTCGCACAAGTGTGGGAGGGGCAACTGGCGGCTATCGGGTACCTCGTCAGTTTTTTGGGATGGGGGGAAGCGACTGCACAGGAGGTTGTCTAGATTACTGCGGGTGGCGTAACCGTGACGTGGCGGAGAAGGGTGAGATAGGTGGTCCAAGTAAAGGCGGAGGTATCGAGGAGGGATGTCTCTTATTTGTGATGGTGTTGCCTCTTGGTGGTCTAGTCCTACTCCTCAACAATTTCTTGATGTGTGTGGAGGGGGGGGGGCGTGATGTGTGTTAGCACTTGATCCCTTGTTGAGTGAGGATTTTGTGGATGTCATTGCTTCTTTCAGACACATACGTCACAATTTCCCACAGCCTGTCCAGGATTCGTGTGAATGTGACGACACCCGCAAAGGCAAGAAGTTTAGTGACATTGCCCAGCATCATAAACGCACAAAACACCAGATTGTGTTAAAAGACACCAAAGTGTTGATGAATTCCAAAGCCAAACATGACACCCACCTTCGTGCCCTCGAATCACTGGCCATAAAACGTTTCTTACACAGCCAAATTCCTCTCATGAATCTATCAGGAGCCTCCTTTCATGGAGTGGACATTTGTGAGACCTAGTCTATGCAAACAACTCGAAATGAAATACGGCCTTTTTCCATGCACAAATGTAGACATCAGTGGTGTTGCCATGACAGTGCCAGGTTCGAATTCAAGTGAGCCATGACCTAACTACTTTTGTAAAAGAAGGTGAACGGGATTGGTTTTCACCAAAAAATTACGAAGAACGTTTGTTAATGTTTATCGAGGTGGAAGTGTGTTATTTCTGTTTCAAGTATGACTATTTACTTTTGTAGTACCTAAGACGTACGGTCAAAGCAAAATAAATAAATACATACGTTGGCAAAAGAATATCTGCAAACATGTTTTGCTCGTAATGTCGTTGCTGTATTTCATTACTTCATCGTAGCATAGAAATTGCTTGCAGTAACCATGCATACACTTTGTATGGCCTAGACAAATCTTCGTCCAAATGCATGGTTCGACCTCCGAGGATTGTGATTAGTCGGAACACTGCTCCAAAACTTGAATCACTAATTCAGGACTTTTTTTAATGCACCTTACATTTTAAACGAAACCTTACAACCCTCTCTTTTGCTTTAATGTATTTGCACAATTAAAGCTCTTTCTGAACTGATTAAACATCCAACTCCATCTAAATTTTAGCAAAAAATTTAGCAAAAAATTATCGGCTCCAATGATTTATGGCACCCGTAATGTGCTTGAACCGCAAATCACAGAGTTGTACCCCCACCGGGTGTTGACACCATTTTCCGGCTTTTAGGGGAGAGGGCGAATATGATTCTTAAATCAAGGAAGTAACACCCTGCTCACTACTTCCTTGTATCAAGCAGTAACTTGGTACTTGGTACAGAAGGTTCAGTGTAGGGTCATTGCAAATTTGGCTTTGCTTAAAGAACGGGTGTTAAAGGGGGAGGGATGTTAACATGGGCCAAGATTGCAAAATTTGAAAAATGTGAATGTGGACTTTAACACGGACATGGGCGTGAACTCCGGGGTGGTAAACAAAATGTTTAACTTTGTATGGCCTGAGCTATACAGACTTGCAATATAAGCATCATTCAAAAACTCTGTAAAAAAGCTATTAATATGGTGTCTGCAATGATTAACAATTTAAAGTGTATGGAATGATTATCAAGGTGTATTGGAATGTCAGAAATGGCCAGTTCTAGACACTCTATTGTATCGCGCCAAGTTAGGCAACAAACATCACACCAATTCAATTGTCGAGGGTGTAAACCATTGTAGCGCGACACCATGGCGTCAGTGTCTAATATCCTGAAGCATAGTTTGGCACATTTCAGGTACTTGAGGAAATTTAATAATGCGATACAAAAGCTTAAATTGTGTTGAAATCGAGAGCAATGGCCCACCTGACACAAATGACCCACCTGCCAGCTAAGCGGCTTTCAATGCAAAATCTGACCCTCAATAATGTTGCAAATGTGTTACTACTAGTTATTAGCTAACTAGCTAGCTACTAGCTAGCCAGTCCGCTCATCCCCATGTTATATCCCATAGGATGATTATTCATCGATCCCGAGATAACGGGAAAGTTTCCAGCTATGAAATTGGACGAATGGGTGGAGTACAATACGAACTGCGTAGCTTTTATGGTTTGGAACCTGGGGGTGTAACAGGGATGGAGTGGGAGGGCACGCAAGTACAAAAATATTGTTATAACCATTGTTAGTATCTTCGGCATCGTCTCTCATTGGACGGCCAAAGTTTGGACAATGACAACGTGTATTCTGACGTACGTGCCTAGACACACTAGTGTATCACGATGAATCTAAACAAAGTTGCCAAACAAATTGTATTCACGTCCAATTTACGAAAAATAAACAAACTGTAAAAACAAAGCAAAATAAACAAATCCCAAAGCTGGTAAAGAGGCCATTAAGTTGAGAGTGGTTCGGCCCTTTTAATGAGTGATATCTACACACCAAACCTAACTAAATAAAACAAATTACAACAAAATTAAAACCAAACCAAAAACCTATAAAGAGGTGACTAAGTTGAGATAGGTTAGGCCTCTAGGCAAAAGGTAGTAGCAAAGTGCTGAAAACCAATTTCTGGCTGACGTGGCACTTTATTACACATCTGCACGGTAGTTGGAGCCGAGTCTAATACACAATTAAAAAAACAAAAAGAAGTCATATCAACACACCAAAACATTCGCCAACTTAATCGCACCGAATAATACTTTGGACGTTAAATGAAAACTTGAACATTGCTACCGAAAGTAGCAATGTTCTAGTTTTCGTATTAACCTTAGAACTATTAAGCAGCGCGATTAACTTGGCGAATGTTTTGATGTGTTGATATCACTCCTTTGAAGGGCCGAACAATTCGGAACTTGGCGGCCCCTTTTACCAGCTTTGGTTTTTGGCATGATTTTAGTATTATTAATTATTGGCAGAGAAATACTTTCAAATAACAATCTGATTTATTAAGAGTGGTTGTACATAGGTACATACGTCTGTTCAAAATGTGAGTGTGGTGGAGTTTGCCAAACACGCAAAAAAAATGAGTTATTCAGGCGAAGTCTCGTCCACATCACGTACTTTTGAAATTAACCCTTTCGAGGCCAACACCACTTTTATCGTTCCTTGCGAAAACGTCCTTGGCCAAACCATGGCTGCCATAAACATTTTGCACGTGTCAGTTTAACAAACCCTTAAGCAGTCTACGGGTATAAAAAATTACAGACATAATAATTATATTGTAAATTAATATACAAAAATATGCTTGGAACCATTGTATTCATGGAACGTGTATTTTTGGTGTTTAATTCAATATCATCTTTTAATTACTTAATTGATGTTGGTAGTGTCGTCTTGACTGAAATTGCTTTTGTTTGCTGAATATAGCTCTTGGTTCAAGCAGTCATAACTCCGGCAATCGGTGTGTGGATTTACTGTGGCGTGTTGACGACATTGTTGTTAAAACTTACTACACAATGCCACTTACCAAGGAACAACAAACTTGTACTTTTGCATTCTAACACCACGCAAAGCAGAATTTTCTGCCACTGTCTGCGACACCAATTGTCAGGGGAAAATTGTCTGCAGCTAATCTTCGTATGGCTACGTGTATATTTATTGTTTTTTTTTAATAACTTTTCAGTGCTTTATTCTATTGATCTGGCTCTTCCACCAACGGAAAGGTCTTGTCGAGACGATTAAAATGGTGTATTGGAATGTCCAAATCGGTCAAAAATTGGCGTAACGACAGAAATTTGGTCAAAATGGCACGTTTTGTCTGCGACTGTGCCAGATTATCTGCGACATAGTCACACGTCGCACCCCTTTCTGCCTTCGGGCTAACACCCACAACAATGCTCACTTATGAGGTTTGGAATCTATTGCCATCGAACAATTCCAAAAGCAAGGAATCTCCCTCATGAATATTGCACACCCAGCATACCCCAACATCGATCGGCTGGTGAGCCTGTCCTTGCCAAGAAACTTGGATGGCAATGGAGATCACACTTTGAATGCTCCTTAAAGATCCGTGGTACCGATGCTGATGCTGCACATTCAAGAGCAGACGACGTTGTGTAACGGACGTATCGTTTGGTACTGAAACTTCTGAAGAAGTTGGACGCTGTCCTTGATCCACCGAAAATTTAATGGACAAGTTTGTTGTTCATTGGTGTGGCGTTGTGTAGTAAGTTTTCTCAATAAAGTCCTAACTCCCCAACAACACTATACACTGCCGCCATCTTGGTCACGTTAGGAAGCTGAAAATCCCTGCTTCCTTGCCTGCAATGAATGACGTCATCAGCTTCTATGCCACTGTCTTTATTCCTCGAATAAACTGCTCCGCTTCAACATACATTTTGGAACT
Source organism: Lithobius niger (assembly GCA_023313725.1). Lineage (NCBI taxonomy): Eukaryota > Metazoa > Arthropoda > Chilopoda > Lithobiomorpha > Lithobiidae > Lithobius > Lithobius niger. The sequence continues at coordinate 14,643 of JAHWFP010130406.1, forward strand.
TCTTCAGTATCATGCGCTCCAATTGGTTCGTTCGTGGCACAAGACCGTTGAAGGCGTTGGGGCCTAGTCTCAAGTGACATCACGTGACGCCAGTCAAGGAGCTAGCAGAAACTCGTCCCTTGCGGACATCTAGCTAGAATATGCGATGGCCGCCGAAGACGGATCGCTTTAACGATCGTGAATTGTAGGCAATAATACAACTTCAAACTAATTGTATGGTATTAAAAACATTAAAAAAATGTCAGAAGCAGTTAATGATGCTGTGATGAAGAATAACCAGTGGATTTTATCATTTCAAAGGCTCGGGTACTCCAAGTTGAGTATTTTCGTTAGCATATTTACAGTCGAACTTCACAATTTTTTTTTTACCTAATTCCTAATCGAATCGGAATTACACCTCTTTCTTTGCAACAGGGCTTTGAACTGAGGGGACGATATATCGTTCATCGGACGTTTTAGATACAGTTTTGAAGCAGAGATGTATCGTCGTTTGGACTCAGAAAGGTTAAGTCGTAAAAGGGGTTTGTTAGGCCTAAATATTTAGCAGGGGCAAAACTTTGAACACCTTTTTCAATGTCTATTTGAGTTGGATGTTTGCATTGTTTTTTTTTTTAAGATTTACATCACGAAGATACAAAACAAAACCTTTTTATTTTACTCAACCAGTCACCCAACAGTTCTCACAACCCATGCAAACGCATTAATGTGATGTGATTAATAATTGGTTTATTAAAGTAATACCTTAAGCTTGTATTAAAATTTTCCGTCAGTTTTGACGGGTGATCAGCTATCGTAATAATAAAAAGGTTTTAACCTGCTTTGATTATTTTTAGACTGCACATGCCCAAGAAATAATACATCCCCCACTAACAATAACCAAAGACTAGTGTCAAAAAAGGTGGTTAATGACCAATTACTCTGTTGCTTCAGTTTTGTAACAAACAGTACAATTCATCTTTTTAGCTTGGGATCTCAACAACCATTCCTTTAAGTTCAACTTTAGTCCAGCTTTCCCTAACAGTCATCATGCCACTTTTGCTTGGTCAAATTGTAAGACAGTTTGTCAAGGATGTGCTCAACAGAAGAGGATCATCTTTTAGTGGTATGGGAAGGTAAGCAGACACGTAGATGCTTGTAGATACATTAAATTGTGTTGCTTTCATATTTTTCTTTTTTGAAGAGTTTTTTATACGCGTAACGAATTTCTGTTTTGTGAATTATACATCGTAAGAAGTAGTAATCGTGTCCCTGCTGAATTAAACCATAGTTTATAACGAAGTATGGGCATTTTTAGCTTGACTATCAACGTAAACTTGCAAAAATCAATTAGCAATAAGAAGAGTTAAAAGTTTCCGCGCATAACGGCTGCTTGGTAGCGTGCTCAGGTATCGACACGCTTTAGCCATCGCTCGTGTCTGGCAGGCAGAGTTGCTGCATGTTGCTGTCCAGTCATGTTAGGTCTACGTTGCTGCAACGATGTCAGGCAAAGGAAAGTGTTTTGTTGAGATAAAAGCAAAGAATAAAGAATTGAGAAGGATTTTTGAATACTTTACACCAGAGAAGAGAAATGTGTTTCGCAAGTTTGCAGTTTTATTAAATTAGATTACATAATGAAATTTTTTGATATTGCTCTATTTTTCTAATTTTTTTTCATATTTCGTCAAAACAGTTTAACGAAAATGTTATAACGAAGTAAAAGTTTCGTTAAAATGAGTTTTGACTGTATTGCCAGCTTAACAAAACCGTAGCTATTTTTTACCGGTACAATAATTTTGCTAGTATCGCTTCCACCAAAATATACAGGGTGGCCCATAAAAAACGCTCCTCTTGACATTTTTTCTAAGTTTTTGAAAGTTTTTCAAAAGTGTGAAAGTTGTAAAAAGTGAAAATAGGACCACTTTTCTGGATCCAAAATGCTATTCTGATTCCGAAAAAGGTGGGTTCTATTTTTTGAAATTGTTGAAAAAAACTTAGATAATTTTTAACTGCCATTCGGTGCAGTAACGATGCTACAAAATTGTTAACTGCCATTCGGTGCAGTAACGATGCTACAAAATTTTTAACTGCCATTCGGTGCAGTAACGATGCTACAAAATATTTAACTGTCATTCGGTGCAGCGGCGATGCTACAAAATTGTTGACTGCCATCGGTGCAGTGACGATGCTACAAAATTTTTAACTGGCATTCGGTGCAGCGACGATGCTACACGGAAAAGGTTTAGAACATCCACTGAGCATGAGAATTGTTTAGCGTAAACTGGCTCGCATTTTGGTACAAGGGTAATAATGGCCTGGTGAATGAAACCAAGGATGCCCGCATATTGGGGCACTTGGAGTAAGTTCTCCCAAAAAAAACACTGGTTGGGGGAGGGGACTTACTCCAAGTGCCCCAATGTGCGGGCATCCTTGGTTTCATTCATCATGTCATTATTTACCCTAGTGCCAAAATGCGAGCCAATTTATGCTAAACAATTCTCATGCTTGGCGGGTGTTCTAAATCTTTCCTATATAGCATCGTCACTCCACTTTTTCGGAATCAGAATAGCATTATGGATCCAGAAAAATGGTCCCTATTTTCACTTTTTTCAAGAACTCTGTTTCAAAAACTTAGAAAAAATCTTGAACTTAAAATTTTTTTTCTTAAAACTAGTTCCCATCAACCAAGGTAGTGTCTAAGACTAGATGCTCCTTTAGCAGGTATGGGTTCTAATCTTTCTAAAGGCGACTTGAGATTAAGGAAGGTGAACCGAAGTGGCGTAAATGTCTTTGGGTGGTTGGTATTGCTTACAGAAGGGTGATTTCTGTAGGTAGTGAAAGGCCCCAGGGGATGAAGTCAGGGCTTACTTAATTCTTGGCATTCCATCGTTTGATGAATCACCCGATGACGGACACTTTGCGCTGTACTGCTGTCAGCCATCGAGTTGGAGTAAACAGGTGAATCGTGAAACCTGATAGAATTACATTAATAAGAAAGCCTATTGAGAGGCTTGGTTGAAATCCTTAAATAAAAATCACTCTTTTCAAATAGGAGATTCAGATTCGGAATGATAGGTTTGACTATGATTCACTTTGAAAATTCTCTTCCCTCTGAGTTTCCAATTTGGTAACGTTGGACATTGGTGATTTCAAAACGACGTGGTTGGTTTAACTCTCAACTTCTTTTTTTCACTGTGTTTAATATTTGGCGACCTTGGCGACGTCTGTAGTTTCACTTTCCATTGTGTGCTGGAGACGGTGGTGAATTTGGCAACCTTTCTTCTTTGTCAAGAAAAATTTAACCACTTTTATACCATGCGCCATGGCTGTTTGCTGTGACGTGCATATCACGTGACTGGGCTAGTCCAATCACACGGCCAAACAGCCGTTGTTCTCGTTCGTCATTGGCTAACTCATGGAGATGTAACGGCAAACAGCCATTGCACATGGTTTAATCATTTCTTCAACCCGACGTCGTTTGGCAACGTCACCAGGAATTGTACCGAAAGGCCTATTTTCGTCCATCTCATCTCCATGCCGTGGCGAACCAAAAGATAGAAGATTACTATTGTACGCCCATACGGACTCCATGTCAGAGAGCCTAGCTGCACTCATAACTGACGCTGACCCAACTCGTCCAACCTCATCCGAGGAAGTTGGGAGGACACAAATCTATTTAAAATCACAGGACACAAATCGTGATATAGGGCGGAGTTTTTGAACGATCGTGCTTTTTTTTTTAACACTATCAAATTACATTCACTACCTTTCTTGACATATTTTTTAACATTCTCATCTCTATTCCTAACTATTCTTCTTAAATATAACAACACTTGTTTTCTTTTCCTTCTACCTTCTCTTTCTGTATCAACACGCAGTCATTTTGAGTTCCACTCATCACGGGAAGAAACGTTGCTTTGATGCGACTTGAAAGGCAAACACTTAAATTTTCCCTCAGTAGGTAGCGCGGCATGAGACATCGCCGTGTCGTTGGAACTCGTTCCCACATCCGGTTTAGGGAGGAGAGCTACCCTCTTGATGAAAGACCCTCCTGCTCAAGGCGTCGAAGCCGGTGTCTGTTTTTTCTGACATCGATTTCGATAAACGAGTTCTACGTCACATTTAGCGTTTATATTCGCATCAGTAGATTTCTTCTGACTCGATGAATTCCAGTTCTCTTGCTTCAAAGTTCACGGATTGTGATTGTGGAAGAGATATCGTTGATCAGTGAAGGTAATTCTTGTTGGGGGGGGGGGGGAGTAGTGTCTTTAGAATCTAGCGAAGCAGATCGGCTACGTTGATTACGTTTTTGTTCAGATTTTTACCAGGTTAAAGGAACTCCAACACTAGCTTCCTCATCGTTAATTTTACAAATGGCACATTTAACCGTGAAATATTTACAGCACACAGGGTGGAAATAGCTAGGTGTTTTTACGTGTGTGCATGTAAGGAAGTCACCAGTAGCAACCAACTGAACGTAATTCATGTTGACAATAAGGAATGTGAAGCAGTGCTCTTGGCAGGAGCGAGATGGTATTAGATCAATCTACAAATAATTAAATTAATTTAATTTGGGCAATGGAAAAAAAGCGTAAAATAGGTGATATTAGCATATACAGTGTGATCCAACTAAAGTGTTACGAGTCGTTAGCCTAAGAATGCAATAATGCAATAATGGGTGTGATGGGGACGTATACACGAGAAAAAAGGAATGACCTTGAATGAATATTTCAAGGTCATCCTCATGTTATCTTCCAACTTCTCGGCAGTTGGCTTCACTACAGTGCAGCCAGCATGTTCAGAGCTAGCTTTTAAACATCGTCGTAACTATTTTATTTATTATCCGATTTTGAATCTGTTTTTGTTGTTGGTCATATTGTGTCCTTGCGTCCAACTTTCTAATTTACTTTTTTGCTGTATCGTATCTCGTTTGGAAGATAGCATGAGGATGACCTTGAAATATTAATTCAAGGTCATTCATTTTTTCTCGTGTGTACGTCCACCATCACACTCATCATTGCATTTCTATCATTATTATTCTCTCATTAGCCATTCACGGGATATTGGCTCGTAACACTTTAGTTGGATCACCCTGTATACTGAAGGAAAATATTTTGCGAATAGTAAAAGGGGTAGGCATCAATTCAACTACTTCACACTTTTAATCAGCTTGCAACATGTATGACAATCTGCCATACAAAATAACAAAACCTCCAATAATAAAATCTCCAAAGGCTCAGCACATACAGTCCACAGCCAGGAAATTACGTTGAACATCCTCAGTTTACCCAATATCGAGACTAAATATAGCCAATATTTATTTCATTTCAGCTTTATGTTGCTATTTATTATCTACACAACATTCTGTGATACTTTCCATGAAAATTTAGGATTAGAACCAAGTTCCTTATTTGCAATTATATTCATTGGTGAGTATTTATTTATTTTTTTTTTGGTTTTGTTTTGTTGTACGTCACTCTCCATGGTTGTCTGCAGATACTGACAATATTTTAATATGCCATACATTGCATATTAGAAGCCCTTGGGCCTATTCAGAAAATTTGGCAAAAATCGGGTCTACTTACGTGGGTCTGGATTAAACCTAACATTAACGTAATGCTTTTATTATCATGTATTTATAAATTTAGTTTATTGATTGTCACTCCTCCAAAATCCAACATATAATTCACATTTAAAACCATTTTCCAACCACACAAAATGGAGACAAAAGCGTAATTTTCAGCCCAGGAAAGAGTGATTTCCATAAATTATTGGTGCAAATGCACGGGAGTTCCCGATCTTGAAGCCCATCTGCAAAGTGTGGGAGGGAGACTAAGAGGCTAGGCTGCAGCAAAAGTACAGGGAGGGCGAAGGGCCTCAACCATCAGTTGAACAGCACATATTCAGCTGTTGATTTTGTTAAATGTAGGAAACTCCCACTATTTCACGATTTTGTCCTTGGAGCACTTTTTTGTTGTGGGGGAAGGGAATGCATTGACTTATCCTGGAAGATAAGCATCCACCGTTTGCAAAATTTGGATTTGCAATTGGCCCAATTACAAACGTTGCTACAAGGAAAGTTTTGTTTGTTTTTTTGTTATTCATAATGGCTGTATTGAATCTATTGGTACCAATATTTGATTTTTTTTCCAAAACGGACACATTGTCCGCACACACACATTGCAATTGCAATTGTTGTCATTTGCATAGGTCCCAGAATGAAATTAAATAATAAAATAAACTTTTTTTTATACCGTACAGTACTTTACAGAACAAACTTGGAATAATAAAATGAATGTGCTTGCAATATTATATTGCAGTTAAGGATGTGCGATACTCGAAAAATTCGAGCCCAGCCGAGTATGAAACTTGTACTCGAACTCGGCTCGCTGCTCGCGTCCATACTCGAAAAACTCGGATCCGGCGAAAATGCAATAACTTCGTCAATTTTTGACCGAATTTGACATTCCAATATACCAAATCGATCGTCTCGACGAGAGCTTTCCAGTGGTGCAGATTAAAAGTCAATAATAGAAATTATTTTCAAGTTATAACCTTAAAAATGGAAAACCATGACCCACACAGTCAGCTATGCACCATCTTTGTTCTTATTATCTTAACAAATTGAAGAGAAACTTGCAAAGAAAATATTTTCATCAAATACTCGATTCTTCTGTTGCAAACTCGGCTCGGCTCGGCTCGACTCGAATTAAAATTTTTCTACTCGCACATCCCTAATTGCAGTATACAACATTTGAATATTATAATATAAATATGAAATAATAGTATACTTGATTTCTTTTCAGTTGGTTTCATACAAATCACATTCCTGTGCATTTTATTTTTGTTCACGACAAGACCAAGGAGTGGCTTTACCACCAAAGATGTTGTGGCTGTCCTATTCAGTGCTACACATAAGTCACTCACTTTAGGTAAGTTATTTTAGTCACAATTCAGTGAGTGATTTGCATAGTCATTCATCGTCCACAGCTGAAGAAACTCTTGCCTAAAATTTTAATTACGACAAGAACAATTATTCCATACCTTAAACGGGTCTAAAAATCCGGACCGGTCGATCCCTACTCTAACCTTATCCAACACTGGCATTTGACCAGCAATAGTACTTCACCTCCATACATGTCTTTAATTATAAGCAATTATTTTTGCAGTAAAGCTTGTACCCCAAAACAAAACTTGAAGGATTCCCGCCAAGCTTTTTGGCCGTGTGAAGTCGTGATATCAAACGCCAAGCTCTTTCGCCAAGCTAATCCTACAGAGTAATAGTTTGAAGGTTAAATGAAATATATAAAAATATAAAAATTGCTTACTGCGCAATTTTCAATTATTTTATTTAACGTTTGAAGTCTTAGTCGGTGGGATTAGCTTGGCGTTTGATATCACGACTACACACGGCAGAAAAGCTTAGCGGGAATCCTTAACAAGTTTTGTTTTGGGGTAGATATAAGCTGTTTTGGTCTAAATTGAAATGGACACACAAATCTAGTTTTCCGGTCCATTTCTTTTTTTTTTTTTTTTTTTGGTTGGCTTTCGTTGTATTTTGAGGACAGCAGTCACCTTTTTTATATGACAGCATTTCGTATTAGTAATGAAGACGAACGGATTTATTTAATGTTCAGTTTGGCATTGTTGCATAATAACAATGTTTAAAACAATCATTTTGGTCGTTTGGAGCTCCGTAACTCCTGAACCACCTGACGAATTAGAAAGGTCCATATGAAAAGTGCTCATGGAGCAATACCTGTAAAATGAGCTAAGAACCAGCTTTATTCACCGCATGGAAGAATTTATTACAAAAACAAGCGTTAGTAAGTAGTACGTAGTAAGTACTAGGTACGTAGTAGGTCCAAACCTATTTACGTTGCTTTTTGGACTTACATGTCAGACTGCCTGAGCGGGGAATCGAACCCACGGCCTTAGATTTATATGCACGTTTCCTTTTGGCCGTTTCAGTATGGCTCAACGGTAGAACCCTCACCCTTTGGTTTTGAAGGTTGTGGGGTCGGTTCCCCGCTCAGTCAGTCTGACATATAAGTCCAAAAGAAAAGGCAACATAAATAAGAAATACCAGTAGCCGGCGATAAACTGACATGATGAAGAAAATAATTACACTAACAACACCAGTCTGAAAAGCGTTAAGTTCACCTAAATCAGTCTACTTAAATTTTTGAAGAACACCCGTCTTCTTCTTCAGAAGCAAAATCAAAAACACTTTGAAAAAACAATGGATGTTACATGTTGTCAGCGAAGCAGACGACACAGAAAATTTAAACTTCCACCACCCGCATTGTTCTGGACTGGCGGTCAGTTAGGGCAAAACTATGCTTTCAATTTGATCGTAGGTGGGACCAGTGAGGTTCATGAGGGTTTTTTTTTTTTTTGGCGAGGAGAGTGTTCCTGATCTGCAAAAAAAGAAAAGTACTAAAGTCCGTAGGGTGGATAGTAGCCAAGTTACACGGCCTGCATATACGGCATGAACATCTTACCAACTGCACTGTGCTCAAATTTTTTTTTCTCTTCAATTATAGTCGAGGCTGGCAGTTTAGACATACTGCTCCTGAGGCAAAATCTTAAATTATTAACATAATCTTAAGTTATCAGAATTGATCGAGTCTGCATGTTGGCAACTTAAAAAAAACTTTGCAAACATAACGGGCGATATGACAAGATGATGACACGGTGGACCCGTAGAATTTATGGGAGCCACTTTATCAAGTCATTCCTCATAGTGATCCTGAACCATTCATTCCCTAAAGGGCATGTGTCTGCCAATTTTGCCTATGTGACTAGTTTCCAATAATATTTATTTTTTTCTCGACCTGTGTCGTGTGCGCTCCCCCCCCCCCCCAAACAAATGAGTTTGACGGTTGAGATGTATAGAGTACCCCTATGTTTATAAGTGCATTATTAAAGGTAACGTATATAATTTTAAGTGGTGGTTTAATTGTGAGCACATAGCGTGACGGCTTGTAGGCTCAGTGAAAAAAAAAAAGTAAAAGCAGTTCATGTCACGCTTGATTCAACAAAGTATATTAAATATAATTTGGTGTATCCACGAGTGCTTTGCTTCAGAATCTGTGTTTCCAGACGCTGTAGTATTGCTACAAATAATTTCCGACATGAAGCCAATAATTTTGTTAGTGAAGTTATAGTGCTTCATTAATAATGTAAGCAAATCATCACGAATGAGTAGTCATCTGGGTGCCAGTCTTCAGCATGGTGACCGAGTGAGAAGACTTGAACAAGGGGCCACACATTTTATGTGCCACAAAAACTGTGTCAGCACATAGTATTCACAACTTCACATTGTCCGCCACCTACCAAAACGCAAGCAAAGCGTTGCACAGTGCCCGTTTTGTGAGGAATGCATTGTTGAATGTCCGAAAAAAAAACCCTAGTTGGTGGAGAGGAAATTCACTTAGCAAAATGATCATGCACTATAATGAAAAAGGGCGAGCAGCCGATAATGTCTGTAACAAACGAAATACTGCTTCCATAATGCTGGCTATTAGAGCAGAGTTTAATAGTTTCAAGGATGTGCCCTGTAATAACCAGAAAGGGGGCGAGCGGGTTCATTCTTGCCACGTAGCAAAATCAGTAACAAACAAATATTGCTTTAACACTTTAACGCCTATGACGTCCCAGTCCGTCCTGTATGTTTGTGGGTGCATGCTAAAGACAACGTACCAGTACGTCCATCGCTCTTCATGCAGCATTGTTAGGTTACGTTTTTAGTGCACATATCAGTCGTTAAGCTGTGTGTAATGGTGTTCATTGAAAGTTGTAAAGGTGGCCTTGCTTAGCTGCATACAAAATGGTGGCCAACAATGTTGGACTTTTGCATTTTTGTTTAGCTGCTTACTGTGCCAGTACTAATGTGTGTAAAAAATTTCTGAATGTATCACCATTTAAAGCATGCTTTTCTTAGATAAGTGACTATATTTTAAATTCTTGAGCTCCACAGCACAGCTTGAAATATTTTTGGTAAATGCCAAAATCGGTCAGGCTGTAGTGCTAGTTCAAAATAAAAAGGTTAGGCGTGAATAATGTTAGCTCTTAGAACCGACTCTTAGAAAACAAAACAGCAGGAGTTCCAAGGGAGGAGGGATATTCAGACCACACAATGCGGGAGGGGAAAGGGGTTACCAGGGAAGGAAATTGAAGAATACAGTGGGAGAGTGTTGGGGGGGGGGGGGGGGGGCCCCGGGGGTTCAGAGGGGGAAACGGGGGGTGTGTGTGTGTGTGGGGGGGCAACTTTCATTTCATGCTACCCAGCAAAATACTTAGCACAGGCATGCAAGAACCGGCTAGATCGGTGTATGTTATACCGGGGGTACAGCTAGTAATATTGAATTACACAGTGTGTGAACAGCTGTCGCAACGAAACCTAATAAGCTTAAACTGCATAAACAGGTTACAACCTGGCCTACAGTAATGACTTGGTAATGATCATTACGCATGCTAACACTCGAAGAGACTGAAGTGGAATAACGAAGCACAATTAACGGAAATCGGTCCAAATTTCCGCAAATTTTTTGACAGTTTGCCTGGAGGATGATGAAAGACGTCTCCCAACTGTCTTTTTCAGGCACTATTTTGAGGTTTTACTGCTGCTTTGAATCGCATCAGTCCATTTCTTCACATTCAAACCGCACCGTGGCCTTCGATGTTGGTCGGGCCGTTTCCATTCAGTTGCAAGGCTGGTGTGGAGGGTGCCTGGATATTCGTTAGGTCCTAGTCTCGTAAAACCAAGGATTCTAAGCCTTCTCTTACTAGGTTAGCCATTCTGTAATCTCTGTTTCGTATAGGGGAGAATGGGCACAAATTAAAAATCCTGCACAGATGAGAGCACACGATATGACAAGATTCACAACAAAAATTTCCCCCTTCTCATGTCGATCACTCCATTTTCTCTTTCAAGACTCGGAGATGCAAAAATTCGTTAACGCACGTGACAATCTCTAATTCGCGCCAGCAAAAACTGACTTAGCGCAGCCGTGCTCACCTCCTGCCTTCGATTGGACTGTTAGGCTAACAGCAATAATCCTTTCTCGTTTGCATGCCAAATTAAACACTATGTCCATCAAAACATTGTGGGAATATGCCTCCAGTATAACTTTGAAAATACGTAAACACATTTATACTGCGAGAGTTCGGAAAACGAAGCACAAAATAAATATGCACAATCTCACGACTAGAAGGAAATTTTCGACAGTTTGCTTGGAGGATGATGAAATACATCTCCCAACTGCCGTCTTCTGGCGCTATTTTGAGGTTTTATTGGTGCTTTGAATCACATCAATCCGTTTATTTACATTCGAACCACGTGGCGGCCATGACCCGAGATGTTGGTCGGGCCGTTTCCATTCAGTTGCAAGGCAGGTGTGAAGGTCGGCTCTTCCAAGGTATTGGATTGCAGGTGTGGAAGGTGCCTAGATATTCACGAGGTCGTAGTTCTCTCTTTTATGTGCCTGTATAGCCAAGGATACTAAGCCTCTCAAATGCTAATATCTTCGAATTTGACACAATTGGGTCTCAGTATTCTCCCAGTCTGTTCTGTGGTTAGTACCCATGCGAAACATCTGCCATATGTTGCCTATTTCTCACTCCCTTCCAAGTCTCTCCTACGTAAACGGTGTTGCAATCACCGCATGGCACCTAGTACACACCTTCCCTAGTATCGGGAATTTCTTAGTACTACTTGCTCAAATCGTTCATCTCCCCTAGTCGTTACTTCTTCACTCATCCTAGGTGGCAACAGGTGCTTCTTAATTGAATCTTCTTGTCGAAAGAGATATTGAATCCTTCCTTTTTTAATATGCTCTGTATTTTCTCGCTTACTCCTTTAACATACGTGAGGCTCACTCAGTAGGGTTAACAAGGTACACGAAGCAACGGGACCCCAGTTATACTCTATTGAAGTTAATTTGGGCAACTTCTCAGGCCCCAACTGACCAAAAATTGTACGATGTTTTGCCTCTCGAGCAGCACTATAACCGTTTTTTTTTCCTTTGATGCAGTGGCTGTTCAGCACGTTTGAATTTAATTGTTTTATGGCCCGTTATGATTGGATGAGGTGGTAAGGGAGGCAGCGAATAATATTTGGCTAAAAGCCCCTTTGGTGAGTTTGCTTTGAAGACATTAAATCACTTCTTCGACCACCACCTATGTCGGTCGCACGAAACGCCAAACAGCAGTTCAACAATTTGACCTCAATGATGGGTTAGCAATCCAGTTCGTTCATGCATGTCATCTTCCAGATTACAACACCAAAATCCTCTTCTATTTAGAGAAACTATACGCCAGTCTCACCAAAGGGATTGAAAAGCTTGCTGAACAGGGAAGAAAGATGCGACGGGTAGTGCGTATTCCCGGTTGAGCGAACAGAACTTTTAAAATTGTCTACACATCATGTACTCAACTTAAAATGCCAATACGTGCACTTTTCTTTGCATGGCCTGATGCATGTTTAATATCATACATAAGCAGCTTTAGGTCACCGGAAATTATTTTTAGTCAGTTTACAGAATTGTTTTTAAACTCATTACAGTTGTACAACCACATCTTCAACATCTTGTCTCTTGTCAATAAATTTGTAACCTAAAGTAAGAAAAAATAATAATAATCAAACGACTTGCTATACATATTGCTCTAAGATTTGTTTTACATTGTAGGGATGCCCATGTTGAAGATACTATATACTGGTTTACCTAATTTATCAGTCATCACCATTCCACTGCTAGTCTACCATCCAATGCAAATTTTGCTGGGTGGCTTATTAGTCCCTTATATCCAGAACTGGATGCTGCAAACACAAACGAGGTATTTTGTTACATCTTGCTAAAAAGTGTATTAAGTTACGCATGAACGAGGAATTCCTTATAATTACCATATTATACTTGGCTGGTGTATCGATGTTAGGATGCTGAAGAGTCGAGCCACCAGCTACAATTATGCCATTATCCATCAAATGATAGTTATTCACTCCTCCTTCCTGCAATTAGACAATTTTACGATTTTGCAATAGT
>JAHWFP010130411.1:0-13129 GCA_023313725.1 Lithobius niger
TTGATGTGAATGACGAGTACTGGCTTTGATGTGAATGACGAGTACTGACTTTCATGTGAATGAAGAGTACCGGCTTTGAAGTGAATGACGAATACTGCATGGCTTTCATGTGAATAAGGAGTAATGGCTTTGATGTGAATGTGGAGTACTGGCTTTGATTCGAATGATGAGTGTTGGCTTTGATGTGAATGAGGAGTATTAGCTTTAATGTGAATGAGGAGTACTGGCTTTGATGTGAATGATGAGTACTGACTTTCATGTGAATGAAGAGTACCGGCTTTGAAGTGAATGACGAATACTGGCTTTCATGTGAATAAGGAGTAATGGCTTTGATGTGAATGTGGAGTACTGGCTTTGATGTGAATAAGAAGTACTGGCTTTCATGCAAATGAGGAGTACTGGCTTTGATGTAAATGTGAAGTATTGGCTTTGTGCACTGATGCGTCATATGTCCCATATCATCACATCTGTTACAAGTTTATGTAATGCATCCGAAGTTTACGGTACAAAGTGCTTGAAACAAATTACCAATGCATTGCATCCTGATTTTGTGGAAATTTCGAACAGTGTACTAGCCCAACTTCAGGGAAGTGTCATTTATCAGAATGCTGACCATGGGTACGAACTTATGAACTGCAGGTACACGAATGTGTTTTATCATGAATAATTGTCCAGCGTGCATAATTCACCTTTAAGCTCTTTTTAATTAATTTTTCTTATAAATGTTAACGTTTTTCTCTCCACGGAAATTGTAAACACACGTTGAGGCATGTTAAATAACAGCGCTCCCTTACCAGCCATTAGCATCTCAGCAGTCCACCAACATTCCGTTGATTCATGCAGCACAGTAGGCGACATTTAGCCGTAACCAGCTCTGGCCAATTGTAAATATCCATCAGCAACCGTAAATTCAAGTCAGGCATGTCATCGACTTAAAGTTGACAGTCATCAGCAACTAGCAAGCCAGAAATAACTAATGCACCTACGAAATTTAGATTACTATATAACGTTTGTTAAGCCCTAGGCTCAAGCGTGTTTGGAGCAATGAGGAACACAATTAATTAAAGAATAATAGCTGAGCGGTAACAGGTGCACGAGCAACGACACAAAAAACACAATGGCATTTAACTTAAAAATCAAGCGGCTCTCACCCATGGGGACTAGTCTCTGCTTTTCTGCTTGCTGAAGCCAGGCTAGTTTAGAGCTTGTTGGCTTTGACCTGCCGGCCAGCCCTTGTGGACAATACCTTAATGACAACAAATTTAAAGAATACTTAGCACTCCTCAAAGAGCACTCTGTCGCCAAATTCCGAAACCAGGGTACCATAAAAATAACAGTTTGACACTCTCACCACCAGGGGAAACTGAATAAGACCCTGACTACAGTCAATTTTCGCCACTTCTTCTTGTGCTTTCAGCACAAACAGGTCGCTCTCCTCTTCCTCTTTTACATTTTTTAAATTCTCCTTTTAAAAAAAAACCTTGTTCGAATCGTTGTATGACTTAGGCACTTTTGCCTGCTTTCGGATGTCTGTCTGCACCTTTATGCAATTTTAAGTATATTTTGTTTTTATTCCTTTGATAATAAGCTGGAGTCAGCTCGAAACGTCGGGTAGTGTTGACTTTGACATTGTGCACTTTGGGCTTCCCTTGTTCAGTATACTTCGTTCCAGTACTTACATTTTCTTAATCCTAATAAGACAATTATACCTTAAAACAGATATTCAACTTAAACCAAACAATGGATTGATTTTGATACCCCATTGCCTTTGTGTTTGAAAATCCTGATATATTTCTTTTGGTGTTCAGGTCCATAATCAACTATTCAAGATGGGGGGTTCGGGGAAGGGGAGCAGAAGCCATAGATCAACGTTGTGGACCTATGCATAGTGGGGATAATGCTGCGCCGGAGGCAGAAAATATGTAACATCGAAAGGGGACAATGGTAAAACACTTTACTAAATTGTGTTCTAAACGCCTAAACGCATTATTGGAGAAATGTGACCACATATTTTCAGAGAAACAAC
This sequence comes from Lithobius niger, assembly GCA_023313725.1. Classification (NCBI taxonomy): domain Eukaryota; kingdom Metazoa; phylum Arthropoda; class Chilopoda; order Lithobiomorpha; family Lithobiidae; genus Lithobius; species Lithobius niger. Next base: position 2,027 of record JAHWFP010130411.1, read on the forward strand.
AAATCACTTTTCCCTCGGTTCAGGGACGTTAGGGATGTTTTTGTCTACAATTTCGAGACGTTGGGGTTACTTTCGCCGTCAAATGCCCAAATTCGCAGGTGTTTTAAAATTGTATCATTTCTATTTTTAATAAGCAAGATGCTCGTTTACCAAGAGCTCGTACTGTCTTTAAAAATATCGGAGAGGTGGTCTGATGAATGGCAGTTGCCATTCTCTACTTTTAAATACAAAGTGTTCGCCATTGGCACGAAAAAATAATTTCTTAGGCTATAACTTGATGAATGCTCCTCTTGAACATTTGACAAATGTTAAGGATATGGGTGTCTGGTTCCGAATGACCTGGAATGTGGCAGCCATTGCAATCGTATTGTTAAGGCCGCTAGGCAAAGGTCAGCTACAACCAGGCATTCTTTTGTCTCTAAGACCTACAAACATTATTCTGGGCCTTTTGTGTCTTTGTCTGACCTCGTCTTGAATGTATGCAAGTCTCATCTGGTCGCCATATCTAATCAAAGACATCGATCATGTTAAATCAGTGCAACATCAGTTTACCAAGGATTTTCCAGGGCTTAAACTTATGAGTGATGGAGATCGTTTGACTCACTCGCAGGCTTGTTTGTGACTTGGCTCTTGCTTACTCATTGCTACATGGTCTCTGCAACGGGGATAGTAGCCAATTTTTTTCAACTGCGGTGTGGGGACAGAACCATCGGTCACCTTCTTACGATGAGGATCCGGCTGGTCAGGCGTCATTACAGGTTTTTTTCCCCCAACAGGGTGGCCGGGGTGTGGAATAACCTTCCAGAAAATGTTGTTTTTCTACGTGTAATTACGCACCCAATGTAAGCTTACGCGACTAAGTACGAATTAACCGTTACCCCAGGTTCGATTTTGATGCATCACAATCGTTGCTGTTTCACGATGTGTTGCTTACACGATGGGGTGTTTGTCTAGTTTTTGGCATGGTGCTCTACTAAATGCTGAGCGTAAGACGACGTTTTGGTTTTTTTTTTTTAAATTAAGCTATAGTAAAAAAACCATGTGCATCTTCGGACGCGTTTCTAAGTTCGAAAAAGCTTATCAAAAGATTATATCATTGTGTATCTTTTTTTTTTCGTTTTTAATTAAATTAGTCTCATGTAATCTTTTCAATTTAAGAAATTTGTTAAATTGGGATATCGGCGTCATCATCTACAGGAACAAATGCAACTTCAAACGAAACGAAGATATGTGTCGCTTTGAACTTGATTACAATTGCGGTGCACGATGCTTATAATCGCTACCCTTGCAAACTGTCTGGTCGCGTGGAGTGTGGCATTGTCTATGGCATTGTCTATTGACTATGGTAGCCGACTTAGCAAGCTTGGTCTTGAGTTGCTGGAACTACGCCGAAGGAAATTGGATCTTATTTTGACATATAAGATTCTTCGTGGGTTGACTCCATTGATCTTCCGTTTTTCGATCTAGCACCCCGCAAAATTTGTACCAGGTACCACAATCTGAAACTTGCTGTTCACTCAACGCGTCTCGACTATCGTCGATATTTCTTCTCGCTACGGGTTGTTCAAATCTGGAATGCACTTGGGGCAAAAACGGTGAATGCCCCAACTGTTTCTGGTGAGGGCTGGCTACTGGCTTTGGAACAGTTCAATGTTCCCTGGCACCCGTGCATTAAACTCTGCCACCAGCAGATCCCCCTCCCCCACCCCTGTTTTGGGAACGCTATTAGTAGCTCTTTGCCCTTCCGTTTTCCCTCCACGTAAAATGTGGAAAACCAGTATAGTATTATTGTCAACATAGTTTACTACTTTATTTACTTTGCGTTATGCATGAAGCTTTTAGTTAATTTCGGTGCAACAAACCACGAGTTAACGGGATAAAAGGGCGTGAATGTATGAAGCTTTCAGTGAATTTCTAGCAGAAAAATTACGATCTAAAATGCTTTAAGGTCATAAATCGTGAAATAACCCCGGGAAGGGGAGGGGGGGGGCTGTAGCGAGTGTAACTGGGTAATTCTCGATTTCTGACCTAAGAATTTTAGGGGGGGGGGGGGGTGGACCGTACAGCTTCAGATGACTTAAGGTGCCAAGAAATTTATTTAAGAAAGAGAAAAAATTTCATTTTAAGCTTTATTTTAGCGTCGCTGGATGCTCCGATTGTCAGGAGCAGTTCCACAGTCGGCCAGGGAGTGGGGAAGAAACTGGGTTCCCAACATCCTGTCACCGTAACCGGAATTCAATATTCTCTAGTTTATTCTCTAGTTCTTCCGTAACTGAATGTAGAAATGTAAAGTCAGGGAGTTAAAAGTTCGCTGTACAGAGTGCCGTCTTCGTGATTCTTTGTTATGTAAGACAATAGTTTCTTATACGGGGGGAGGAGGGGGGTCTGTTAAAGTTTCGTGACTCGTTTATGGTTTCTTCGAATTAAGTTTTGTTTTATCAGAAGACTTAAAAAATATCAACTCAATTATTCATGTTAAGCGATGATGCTTGAACTGTTCAGGATACTGCGCCTATATACACACTGTCGTTGGAAACAGGTCTTCGTTACTACTAAGCTTCTATCGGAACTAATAATCACCAGCACATGAAGTTCGGTAGGAACTCTTTATCAACTCAGTCATGAAATTACTCAGAAACATGATCGGGAAATCATTGATACCGTGCTAACAATGCGTAACAATTTCTGGAAGCCAATGCAGAAAACCTTTTATTGGTACAAAACTATAAACTCTTATATGTAAGGCACAAAAATAAGAAAAATGGTTTATTCGGGTTCTAAGTCCCCCACAGCACTAACTTAAGAGCCAGTGTTGACCAATCCCCCAAATTGATAGGGCATAGACTTATGGCTGACTACAGCCATGTCTAACATGTTGGTAATTATATAGAATAACTTCTTTGCAAGCTAGCGACTTAATTCACCTATACCTATCGATTCCTTTTGTCATAAACGAGCCAAAAATCATAACGAAAACGTGCGCAAACGCTTATTTATTTTGAAAAAGAATTATTTAAACACGTTAAACCGCTACTGATAGCTACTGACTCACCGCCGCCATTCTAGGCGACGATAGCGCAACAAGAAAACCTGATTTCGATCACAACAATAGCAAACGGAAATTATCTCGTCCCACGTAACCGGTGTATATAGATATTGTGACCGGAATCACCGTCTGCAGGGGCGCGCGCGCTATTATATACATCGAGAATTTGTGTAATCCGAAAAAGTGTGAAGCAAGCATTTGTGAAACAAGGAAGTGACATAATTTGTTCCTTGTTTCACAAATGCTTGCGTCATACCATTTCTGATTAGATAAATTCTCGATGTATATAATAATGTGCGCGAAGCGCACCTCCGCGGACAGTGCGTCATACTGTAAACAAAAATTGGTATAAAAATAAAATATAAATATAAAAAAAAAATCGTCAGCTTCAGCTACTGCGTCGTGTCGCAAATGAAGATAATTTCCGATTGCTGATGTTGCATGGTCGCAATCAGGTTTTGTTGTTGCACATATCATCGCGTAGAATGGCGGCGGCGTGCCTATACTTTGAGTAGCGTATTAACCTGTTCAAATAATTTTTTTTTTTTTACAAATAAGCGTTTGCGCACGTTTTCGTTATGATTATCGCACCTTTTGCGACAAAAGGAATCGATAGGTAGGTGAATTAAGTAGCTAGCTTGCAAAGTAGTTATTCTGGATTATTACCAACACATTTACATTACATCGAAAATTTTCCCTTTTCTTGTTAACTTTTATCATATCAAAAACCAAAACTGGTAAAAGGGGCCGCCAAGTTCCGAATGGTTCGGCCCTTCAAAGGAGTGATATCAACACACCAAAACATTCGCCAAGTTAATCGCACCGCTTAATAGTTCGAAGGTTAAATGAAAACTAGAACATTGCTAATTTCGGTAGCAATGTTCAAGTTTTCATTTAACGTCCAAAGTATTATTCGGTGCGATTAAGTTGGCGAATGTTTTGGTGTGTTGATATCACTCCTTTGAAGGAGCAATTTTTATTTTATATCGGACTTAGTTGTAAGCACAGATTAAGTTCCCACCTCAGATTTTAAGTGTTTGTTTTAAAAAAAAAAAAGAATAATCATAAAAAATTAAATAAGTTTTCTCGGCAGGTGTTGACGCAAACTTGAACGACTTGTAGTCTTTAATAATCGGAACGTTTTAAAAGGAAAAGAAAGAGGGTTGGCCCATGCAGGCAGGCAGGCTACGGTTTATGAACGCCTCACAAGTCTGTTAATAATGCAGAACTAATAGGCCAACTTAGTAGCAGTTTGACGGGAAAGAAAGAAAGCGCAAAAAAAAAGCCTTTTCCAGCACAAAATGCAATAACCGTTACTCATTCATGAGGTTAATTTGAAGGCGGTTTGTGCTCCGAGAGACTTGAACGCCCAATATAAGAACGAGCGAGCATTACCTCATTTTGATGGGAGAGAATGGGGGAGGGGGGAGGATTTGGGTTATAATAATGCCTTTGAAAATAAAATGCAGTCGATTTGACAAACGTTTTCCCAAGGAGAAAGGCTGCCATTCTGTTTAAGGAGTGATCCCGTTTAGTTTGAAACTGTTTGCTCCCTTAATTTTTGACGACGCTTTGAAAAATATCTTGAATATTTATTGATACCCAGAGCACAAATAAAAGGGAAGCAATATAAGGGCTTATTTACGAATGCACGTTCTCTTGTTAAGAACTTGTCTGAAATTTAAGGTAGTGCCTACTTTGGGCACTACCAAATAAGGAAGTGACCGATTTTGATGTCGGTATTGCTGAGATATTTTCGGTAGCAATTCACAGTGGTGTGAATGAGTGATTGAATTTATTAAGCTTGGCAAACAATACATAAAGGTAGAAACGTGCCAGCACCCCATAAGAGTTGTTGCTCAAGTGTGGTACGGTGGCTACACCATGTATTCTACCCTGGCTATAACACATTAAAAAAAAAAAAGCTATTTAAACAGTGCAACATCAAATAAGAAAAAAAAAAGATAAAACAGGATAAAAAGGGATAAAATTAGATGATACAAGATGAAACGTGGTAAAACAAGATGAAACAAGGTGAAAAAGATGAAACATGATAAAACAAGACGAAAAAAATGACACGTGATAAAACAAGATGAATCGTGATAAAACAAGATGAAATAAGATGAAACGTGATAAAGAAGATGATACTAGATGAAACGAGATAAAACAAGATGAATCGTGATAAAACAAGATGAAATAAGATGCAAAGATACAAATAATGCTTATCATGGTACAGAAACAGCACGGCAAACAAAAATTTAACACACTAAATACGATATAAATATCCTTCAGCTAAAAACAAAAAAAAAACCACAGTACAGGAATTTTTCTTGAAATGATTAGACTTTCAGTAATTTCTCTTGTAATGTTGTAAAACTTGCTGCCAAGCCAGTTAGTGCATTAATGCAGTTTTTCTTCAGGTTGATGACATAACTATTGGAGTGGCCGTAACTTGGTAGCCGCCAGTAAAAGTGCTGTAGCATGGTTATTATTTCTACTGCTGTATTATTAACATAATACAGCACATGACAAAACTGGCGAACTGACAGGTTACCTAATGTTGAAAGATTTGGAATGAATGATCACGTTGCTTTTCGATAGTCGTTATCCTATTTTCTTTCAAGCGTGATAGCACGATCAATTGTGTTCATGTAAGTCCCAACCTAACAAGCAATAGAGGTGTGACTGTCTTATCGGAAAATAACACAATAAGGGTCTTCAATGAAACCTGCTTTAAGATTTACATTTTACACAAAAACCTGGTGATCTCTCAGAAAGTCGGGAAAATTCCTCTGAAAATCGGGAATTCAGTTCAGAAGGTAGCTTATCGTTCGGTCTTATGGAAATTGGCACAGAGGGAACAATTTTAAAATTTATGAATTTACTGCGTGTCCATCTAGCGCAAAGTTTAACCATTCTTTTGTAAAAAAAAAAAAAGCATTACTCTTTCTCCTAGCCTTTTCTTTTCTGTATTCATGCAGCCAAAAAAAGAACCCATTTAAGAATAAAAAAAAGAGTTCGTAAATATGATATCATGTCACCCTTGGGCCAGGTCACCCATTGGGCGTCATCTGATATGAAAGTGTTCCACAAAGACAAAGTTAATTAAAAGAAAGAAGCAAAATGCAAAATTCTCGCAACTGAGTCCTGGTAATTAGAAAAGATGGGAATGGCTGAAACCACAGCTGGGTCGAGAATGATATTTCCCAGAAATAGAAGATATGAATATTAAATAAAGAGGAAGGAAAAACATTATTATATAAGCACCTAAAATACAAATCTGATTTATTGTGTAAGTATGTAATACTGTATGTTTATGTTGGTTTTTACACACCAACTAAAATGTGTAAAAACTGAAACCCAGAAATTAGGTTATGTAAGGGAATGAAGTGGAAGACTTTTCGGAGGGCATTGCATTCTATTATCTAGCAATACGATAAAACACCAAGACTTTACATCAAAACACGATAAAACACCAAGACTTTAAGTCAACATACCTTAAAACACCGAATAAAACATAGCACACACATGAGTCACACATGGGCAAACAAACATCCATAAGCCTAAGGTAACAGGGATGAAGTCAAGTCGGGACACATGGTTCGAAGAGTAGTGACTTTTGGGGCAACTCTTGTCTTATGAAACCTCCCATATCAGTTCAACGCACCTCTCAAAATCAGAACGTGTGGCTCCATCTGTTATATATTATGATGACTATTGCCTAATCCTTCAAAGCCGGCTGCGAAGTAGGGTGTCTTCTGCAATACGGGTAAAGACGTAGACGATTCAAGCAGGTTATATATTTCCCTTCTACCAAACTACAAATTGACTAACACATTAATAGATGAAGTCAAATAAGTAGTGACAGAGTGTGCGAGGAGCAATTTTGCCAATCCTCCTTCCAATTGAAACCACAACTGCTCTGGTTCAAAATACTGAACAATTTTGAAGCCCATTTTAGTCTTCTGTACAGCGAAAGCTGCCGGCCGTCGTTTTTTTTTAATGTCCATCAAGTGAACTTTACAAAACATGTCGTATTAGAACATCGTTGCTAGCTAATACGCTTCTTCAACGTGACTCAATGAAATAATGACATTTGATCGTTGCATTTAACCACTTTGGGAAGACACACAACGACGAAATAGCTGCCACGACAATGTGAAGTCTCGACACCGTGTTGCATGAGTGAACATGCCTATTTTCGAACCAAATTCCCTATTAGCTGCTACTTACAAAATTAAAACGGCAGGTAAAAATTAGGCCTAAAAGCTCAAAATGTAGGCCTAAAATTTAAAACAAGGTCTAAAAGCTAACTCTGTCTTAATTACTTTTAGATTATATAATAGAGATCGCTATTACAGTGCGTTATAGAGGTGTACGTCTCAACATTTTCGTTGGTGGCAGTTTCAAGTTTTATAGTAATGGCAGCATTGTGAATCTTTTGAAGCTTCCGATTGTTAAAAACTATCGTACTGATGATTGTTTGGCTGATGATCGTTCATTGCCTTAGGATATTTTAGTTTTCTATACAGGCTACATCGAAGCTGAGAAGACCATATAGCAACCATTTCGTCCGTCCGAGGCAAACGGCTTTCATCATGAGATTCAACGTCCAAAAATCAGTTAAAGTGAATAAAAAATAACCGGAAGTATGCAGCGGAAGTAGCCCGAAAGTGTACGCAAAACCGGTAACGAGTAGCTATTCGCTGATCCCGCTTGATTTGCCAGAATTAAGCTGTGTGACATATTGTGCTGAAGGCGTTTTAAGTAAACAGTACACACCAAACACTCTAATTTTGTGCATTTAGAGCCTCTTCTGGTCATCCTTAACAGGGGGCCCCTTTCCTTCCCCAAAAACCACTTCTCCCGGCTGTCCGGCCCAGGGACGGGTTGCTCGTAACCAACGAATGTCAAAAATTGCTTGAATATGACGTATCTTGCATGACGTATATGCAAACATATCATACAATTCTGAATGACGTCAAATTGACGTCCTTTTCAAGGTTGTCGAGTGACGAACAACTCGCCCGTGAGCAGCAGCAAGCATTACGAAGATGACGTCTCTCCACCCAACAGAATGCGCAAAAATGCATTTCAATGCAAAACAATTTTTAAGCCAGATTTATACGCAGGAAAATATGGAAACGGAAAGACGGGGGAGTTCATTGCCGTTTTGGCTAAGCTTTTAGCGGGTCGACTCGGAATTATCCCTCGTAACGGCGCAACGACATCCTTTATTCTAATGAATCCCAGTACGAGAGACGCGCGTGGTCGTACAATGAGCCAACTTAGAGTCGCATTCGATTTTAAAGACGGAACAAACGAAATGTCGCTCCATTCCTGGACAAATTCACGCTGTACGTACAGCGTTTTCTGTTTAGAATTTTGGCCCAGAAAAAAATGTTACGTACGTATATTGTTACATTTTACCAGGAGATAATAAATGCGTACATGTCCGTATAGACGAGAGTGTCCATGCTTTAACAATCGCTTCACAATCCATCCCTTGTCACAAGGTCGTCTGGGAGAACAAGTTGTGAGTTTTTTACCCCGGCACAAGCCAGTTGATTTAACATTGCTAGGATATATTATATCACTAAAGCAACGCTAAAAGACGTCAACTTTCCAGTAAATCCTCCACAATGAGCCAGGAGGCATAACATGCGATTTCCACCCCAGTCGGCCTTGGCTTGAAGACGATATCTCCTTCCTCACTTCAAAGTCGATAGTTCAGCACTGTTGCAAAATTTACAACATAGTGCTAACGCGCTGCTATTTACGCTAGGCTCGTAAATATGAGGTCACCTCAACCTTGGGCCAGGTCACCCATTGGGCGTCATTTGATATAAAAGTGTACCACAAAGACAAAGTTAATTAAACGAAACAAGCACAACGCAAAATTCTCGCAGCTCAGTCCTGGTAATTAGAAAAGATGGGAATGGCTGAAACCACAGCTGGCTCGAAAGATATTTCCCAGAAATAGAAGATATGAATAATAATTAAAGAGGAAGGACAAAACATTATTATTGAACCTAAAATACAAATCTAATTTATTGTGTAAGTATGTAATTTTGTGTGTTTATGTTGATTTTACGTGCCGACTGAAATGTGTAAGAAACTGAAATCCAGAAATTAGATGTATGTGAAACAATATAATCGAAGACGTTTTGGAGGGCGTTGCACTCTGTTATCCAGCAAGACGATAAAACAGCAATACTTTAAGTCAAAGTGCCATAAAACACCAAGATTTTAAATCAAAACACAAAAAAACAGCAAGACTTTAAGTCATAATACGATAAAACACCAAGATTTAAAATCAAATCACGATAAAACAGCAAAACTTTAAGTCAAAATACCATAAAACACCAAGATTTTAAATCAAATCACGATAAAACAGCAAGACTTTAAGTCAAAATACGATGAAACAGCATGACTTTAAGACAAAATACGCTAAAACACCAAGACTTTTTAAGACAAAATACGACTACAAACAAAAGTGTCAAGTGTGCCGTAAAAAAAAAGGTTATATGATTGAAGTTTCACTTTACTTGTTAAAATGTTCATGGATAAAAACTGATGATCGTCAATTGAAATAAACAAATGTACAGTTGAGAAAATTACAACTGTTTAAGTGCTGTTGTGCTTTACGTTTTACATATATGGTTTGTAAAGCACAACAGCACTTAAACAGATGAAATTTTCTCAATTGTACATTTGCTTATTTCAATTAAAAATCATCAATTTTTATTCGTGTATATTTTAACAAGTACAGTGAAACTTCAATCATATAACCCTCTTTTAAGGCACACTTGACGTTTTTGTTTGTAATCCGTGTACCTTTTTTTTACAGATATGGTGCCGCGCTACAAAGACTTATGCATGCAGTCGATTGTTGCAGCCCACTTTGAAACAATTAAGCTCAACTCTGAAAGCTTGAATCTACGAAATAAATACGACATTCTACCGTTTCTAGCGACAACATTGCTTAGTTTGGTTTAAAACTATATCCATTTAGCTGAGACATGGATTCTCTCATTTCATTTCATTTTATTCTTTCGAACAGATTTATTAGGAGCCGTGGCCCAAAGCTGTACGCCCCTTCTACTCTATGTACACCACAGTTGCCACTACACTCTACCACATCGTATGCTATACACAACGCCATACTCTATACACAATACCATACGCCTTCCACTGTACACCATGCTCCATACTCCATTGCCAATGTGTCCTGGTCTTCGCTCCACACCAAGAGGCACCATCACTTCACTCCACTTCACAATAGGACAGCACAGCATCGAACCATTCTCCCCTCTCCGCCCACTGTACACCACTGCCTTTCACCACACTTCACTTCACTTCACTGGGGAAAAGGTCCCCTGTTCTCCGCTGTGCACAAGGCAACAACCTTGTAGCAATGACATAACACATGCACGAAGAATGAATCTGACGTTTGCTGTGTAGCAAAGTTCCCTAATTATAACAATAGTTAAAACAATGTAACTCCGGAATGGCTCGACCAATTGAAAAAGTGGTCTCTGTGAGGATGAAGCCCAACGGAATTTCTGGCTTATTCATGTTTCAAATTTTAGGTAGGTGCAGTAGTTTTTTCTGAAACCGTGTCATACAAGAACAAGAACAACAACAGCAACAACAACAACAAGATAACAGTTTTCAAGTTTACGTGTGGCTCCCTACGTTTACTCTTGCACGGAATTTGATAAAAGTTGGCATAAATATACCTTCCATACCTAGCTACTATCCGCCAAGTTTGGTCAAAATATATTGAATAGGAACGGAGAAATTAATAGTTTTAGTTTTTCTGGAAAGAGGACTTCAGTCATATGCCGTGTATGATAAAGCACCAAGACTTTAAGTCAAAATACGATAAAACACCAAGACTTTAAGTGAGGATACGATAAACCACCAATACTTTACACCAAAACACGGTAAAACAGCAAGATTTTAAGACAAAATACGATAAAACACCAAGACTTAAAGTAAAGATAAGATAAAACACCAAGACCTTTAAGTCAAGATACGATGAAACACCAAGA
>JAHWFP010130417.1:0-11525 GCA_023313725.1 Lithobius niger
GTGGACTGGCTGGCGAAGGAAGGGACGAGGGAACAATGAGGAGCTTTCGGCGAAGGATCTTCGGTTGCGTTGTTAAGCTAACGTACGGCCAAGGAGCGGGAGTTTGCAACGAAGGCACGTTCCACGAACGTTGTTGTGAACGAAGGACGAAGGCAGGCGAAAGCTTCAAAAGGACAAAGGCTTCAGGGCGTTCGCGAAGGTCTTGCCCAGGAATATCTGGGTACTTTCACTGGGCGAAGGATCAGGAGTCTTGAAGCAATGCGTACACAGCGAGCTTGAGGAAAAGAGATGGTCGCCAGGGGCGAGACGTCGGCTTTTATAGGAGGGCGGCGCATGGTTGCGCACTGGTCGTATCAGGAGAGGAAAAAAACCTCAAGTCACAAAAGAGCACCCAGGAACTGAATGCAATCAAATTTATAAGTGGTAGAAATTTTCATACCGACGACTAGAAAATCTCTTATGACAATGTTATTGTTATAATTTACTTTTATATTTCTTGTTATTCGGTTCCAGACAAGTCGGAAATGTTGCAGGAGTCCGCCAACTGGTTTGTTGTGACAGTATCAATTGGCGGTGATGCGATCGGCTTCTGGAGGAGGCCATGGAATAGCGGCTGCGGTTGTCAAGTGTGGAACTAACAAGAAATATAATCATCTCTAATGTCTAGGCTACATTGTGTGTAGTGTAACTTTAGATGGCAGTCCTAAGCTAGCTATGCGTATTGTAGTTTAAGAAAAAGTAAATCCATTTTATTGGGGGTGGGGGTGAACTGTGGCTGTCACTTGATGGCCGACTGCATCCAAATGTACTGCACTTAGGGGAGGCATGCTGCTGAAGAGGTAGTGACTTGCAGTTGCCAGGCATACAGATACAGGTTTCTTGTGCTAACAGAGTACAATACGCAAACCAAATATTATTATTATTATTATTATATACAGTACAGCGAAAGCTAAAAGCTTGTTGCCGGCAGCCATAAGAAAACTTATGGGTGGAAAACGTATTTGTCAAGGCGATTTTTGAAGGTGCCTACAGTTCTAAAGTTGCTAAGGATTTTGCAAACCAGACCGTTCCAGTCGTTAATAGTCTTAACAGAGAAGTTCTTTCGGACATCCAGTCGAACAGAAGGCTTCATAATCTTGAGTTGATGTCCCCTTGTCTTGCTTCCAGTGCACAGCTTGAAATATTTTTCATTGCTACCTCTGTCAAACAACTTAAAGGTTTCAACAAGGGAACCACGGGTACGCCTTTTGGCTAAGGTAGTCAGACCCAATACACGGCAGCGCTCTGGGTAGCTTAGGTTACCATATTTGGTGAGCCGTTTGGTTGCTCTTCTCTGTACCCTCTCAAGCAGCTCTGTATCTTTTTGTAGCCACGGCAACCAGCACAGGTTTGCATATTCAACATTCGGCCGAATAATTCCCTTGTAAAGGAGATTGAAAGAGTCGCTATCGAGTTTAGGTAGACTCCTACCAATCTGTCCAATTGCCCTAAAGGCATTAGCAGCAGCAGTTGCACACTGTTTAGAAACGCTTAAGGTCTCGTTGACCCATATTCCAAGGTCCTTTTCTTCAGTGACAGTGTGTAAGGTTTCACCATTAATTGAATAGTTATATCTTGGGTTATTAAAGCCAATGTGCAGAACATGGCATTTAGCAGGGTTAAGTTTTAGTTTTAGGGCTTTGCAATTGGCTTCAAGTGTGCAAATATCGTCCTGAAGAATAGCACGGTCCATGTTGGTAGATATAGCTTTATATATCTTGATATCATCCACAAATTTAGGAGCACTGGATAAAATATTTTGTGTGACTTTGTTCGTGTAAAGTGCAAAAATCTTTGGTCCAAGTACAGTACCTTGAGCAAGTCCAATTTTCACCTCCAGCCAGTCAGAATGGTAACCATCCACAACAACTCTTTGTTTGCGTCCAGAGAAAAAAGCGACAATATAATTGACGACTTCAGAAGACAAACCAATATCCAGCAGAATGTTAGTGAGGACTTCGTAATCAACGCTTCCAAAGGCATCACTGATATCAGTGTAGACAACATCAACTGGTACACCCTTGTCAGCAAGGTCAGTCCATACGTTACGTGCTTCCAAAAGGTTTGTAGTGCAAGATTTACCTTTAGCAAATCCATACTGATCTGGGTCAGTAAAGCCAAGTTCTTCGAGTTCCTCATCGATCAGATTCTTAACAGCCCTTTCACATACCTTTGCAGCAACGCATGTTAGACTTATAGGCCTATAGTTGGCTGGATCAGTCTTGGAGCCTTTCTTGTGGATCGGACTAATATTAGCCAACTTCCAGTCCTCTGGAACAACTCCTTGTTGGAGGCATAAATATTTTAAAATCCAAGGTGAAATACCATCAGGCCCAGCAGCTTTGTGAACATTCAGATTTTGTAACAAGTCCTCGATTTTTTTCAACGGGAAGAAGTCACAACGTGAAGGACCTGGAAGCAGAACAGGGTCAGATGATATCTCAGGAGTTTTAGTAAAAATTTTGTTGAGGGCATTTGCCTTGTCAACAGGTGCATTGATAACAGAGCCCTCGATGGTCAAGGGGCTGAGTTGTGGTCTCGCATTTCTTTGGCGGTTAATGAAACCGAACACTGCTCTGGAGTTTCTTTTGCAGTCATGAAGAAGGGCTTTACACTTTTCTAGCTTGTGACGTCTAAGGGTCTCTATAAGATTGTTTCGAATCCTGCGAAAGGTGTTAAAGGACTCGAGTGTCTTTTGTACTTTATAAATTCTCCACAAGCGGTTTTTCTCTTTCAATGCTTCGACAATATGTTGAGGCAGAGGTTGGCGATGGTTGCTTGTTCTTTGTTTAGGAATGCTTGTTCTATGTTTAGGAATATAGTAACAATACCGTGTTTACGGTGTTTATCTACCGACATCCATCCGCATCTCAGCCCTCTTGTAACAATACAAGGATGCAGGAACACAACAATGAACGGGGGCTGAGCTGAGAACTAGTTCTCAGCACTCGATTCTATAGACCTGTATGCTGACAACAATGAAAAATGGCCGTCTGGTGCTGAGAACTTGTTCTCAGCACTCGAATATTTTATTAACAAAACCCGTGTCAAACGTCCCATTGTGTATTTACTTTCTAAACGGCAAGTTATGTTTCACCATAATAAATACTGAAAACGGGCAATATCGGTAACATTTCAAGCATTAAAAGTTCATAGTTGCTGCTTTAAAACTATCTTTAAAAGCTGTAGTTTCGGTGGTACATTTTTGTTTTCCTTGTGGAGATGGTAAGTTTCAATGTAAAATGTTGGACGCACCGACAAGGGCGCCCGCTGAACAGCAAAAGAAAAAAGGTGGGGAGTGGGGACTTTTTCTCAGATCCCTTTTTTGGTGGGGGGGGGTGTGTGCCTTATTTTCGTCTAATCGGTGTTACGGATCATCAAAAAAGCAACATTTTTGATTTTGTTTTTATAGATTTTCTTCATGATAATGTCTACAAAAAGGACAAGGCGGCAAAGAAAAACGAAAAGGGGGGGGGGGGGGGGCGGCAGCCCTGATGTATGGATGCCCTTGAGCACCGACTTCCGACACAACCATCTTCAACATTACGTAATCTCTTTTGAACTATCTCCATCAATCGACAAATCAAACAAATCTTCGAATATCAAATCCGAAGCCGTAATAGAACTCAATATGCAAAAGAAAACGTTTTTTTTTCCTTTCCGCCTTGCATTGTTGGACTACTTTGTGCACTACATCATTATTGGAGTCGCGAGCTTCATCATTGTCGGGCAGAGATGCGAACATCGGTAGATATTATCGCCTGCTTCCCTCGTGCAAAGATCTAACAATCGCTCGGGCCTGCGGCCCTTAACATTGTTAGTTCTCAGCACTCGGGAATCAGGCGATAACCTATACTTACTACAGGTTTCTCGTCCTACCCTCCTGTTGCTCTGCCTTACTTGGAAAACTCGAGGCAAACAGGCAAAACTGTCCGGCGAATAGCTGGACCCATGGAATAAATTCTTGCAAAGAGATGAGAATGGCTGAAAGGATGGAGAGGTAGTGCAACAACCACAGAAAAGTATAACTGTACAGGGGTGCAGAGTTGAGGAACAAAAGAACCCATTGTTTTAATGAGGTCATCTTGGCATAAAACTAGTGACAATTTGGCTGTTCTTTAGATCAACGTATCAGTGTAACGGAGGTTATTGTTGTAAAGAGGTAACACTGTAGCAGCAAGCTGGTCATTTTCTGAACACACCGCTTTCTTTCTGCAGCGTAAGACGCTGCAACGCCCTGTCTCTGCCATGGTGCTGGTTGCCTGCCAATAGTAACAGTTCTCGGACAGACCATCGCCTGTTAGGGCCAGGGTTGCCAGCAGTTGAGGAGAATGCAGCCTTTCAACGAGAAGATTAGCACGAGGACTTCAAAACTTTACCCAGAAACAACCCTCTCGAATGTCATTGCAGTTGCAGTCGCCACTTGGCCAGTAAACCTTAAAAAGTACTCGCCATTTTAGAATTTATACTTGCCACATACCAAAAACATATTGCTCACTCAATACATGGTTTTTCTTTATGCATTTGTAGAGTTGTAAAATTTTCTTTTACCCCAGTACTGTTGCAGAAAAGGCTGTTGTATAGCCCCTGTAAACCTGAGCATAACGCCCCAAATCGTTCGTCTCTAGCTTATACGGTTCCCGAGATATCGCTATTTGAGCGCAAGTTTCTATTGCTAGTCGCCGTTTGGGCGAGTAGGGCTAAATTCCCAGTCGCCAACAGTTGATTTTAATTTGCCAAATGGCGAGTGGCGACCGGCATTGGAGAGGGTTGCCCAGAAAGTAATGTTATGGAGTTACCAGGCAATCACAGTTATTAGGGATGTGCGATGTTCGGAAAATTCGATCCAACCAAAGTATGTAACTTGAACTCTAACTCAGCTCGCTGCTCTCATCCATACTCGGAAAACTTCGAATCTGGTGAAAATGCAATAACATCGTCAATTTTTGATCGATTTTTAAATTCCAATGTATCAAATTCATCGTCTTGACGAGAGCTTTTCACCCGGAAGCACAATATATTCAGCTGGTCTGCAACAAGCTTTTTACAAACAAAAAACGGTCTGCAGGAAGAGGGAGGGTGACTTTGGTCTGTAGGTAGGGGATGAAGGTGGAATTTTGCATTGTGCAAAATTTTTAATTAGGCCTATTTGGTTTACAAGAACTTTTTCATGACCCTTTATCGGTTGTTTTTTTGCTAAATAACCTGAGAACGACACAACCTATAGTCTTGAGTAGTATCGTATTACAACACAGCCAGCCGTACTGCAACGTAACATCGCTCGTCTCTCTGATTCTGTCACACAGGCTTTCCAGTGGTGCAAACTGAAAGCCAGTAGCTGAAATAGTTTTTTAAGTTATAACCCTGAAACTGGAAAATTATTTGTACACACTGACTGTACAGTCAGTTAAACAGCATTTTAACTGCCCCAGAAGCAAAATATTTTCAGCCGGTCTGCAACAAGCTTTTTATAAACAAAAAACAGTCGGCGGGGAGAGGGATTGTGTGTGCGGGCTGTAGGTAGGAGGTTTTTAAGGTGGAATTTTGTATTGTGCAAAATTGTCAGTTAAGCCTATTGGGTTCATGAAAAAGTTTCTTGCACGAACTTTTTTCAAGTCCTTTGCCGGTTGTTTTTTGCTTATCAACTTGAAAACAACCCAACCTATCTTGAGAATAGCACCACTCAAAATCTCTAGAAAAAAACACAGGATAAATCGTACTGCGACATAGCATTGCCCGTCGCTCCGATTCTGCTAAAGGGATTATTACAACATTAACTTAATAAGAAACTTGCAAACAAGCTGTGTTCATCAAATACTCGATCTCGGCTCAATACTCAACTTTTCTGTTGCAAACTCGCCTCGGCTAAAGACGAATTTAAATTTTCTACTCGCACACCCTTAGCAAATATTCTTAATTTTTTTCTTACCTCCAGGTTCGTACTTAACCTCTAGCGGTTTCAGTCCAAGTCTTGCTCTCAGTCGGCTGCAAAGTGAAGATAAAAACAATGTAAGCAAAGAAATAAGTCTTTGTTTGATTAAAGGCATGGCTAACACCTTGAGCTGCTAATGTGTTAAATAAGTGTAAGTGCCTAGGCTACCAGTTTCGTGTAGACACTTACTATTCACGAGAACTGTAACAAAACATTTTGGCACATGTTTATCAGAACTGTTAACAAAAACACTTTGGCACAACTTAGTTTCTATAGCAGCACAACAAAACTTACTTGGTTTCTTCAATGGTAAGAGATGCATCTCCACTTGAAGATGGCTTGCGACGATCCTCATTATCTTGATCTTAAAAACAAATACATAGATCACAATATCAGAAGATGATCTCAAATAGAGGACATCGAAGGGCTCAAATTATTATTTTTTTTTAATGCAGATCTGAGTAGGGACAGAGCAGCACATTACCAAAAAATGTCAATATAAAAAATTAACAAATGCAATGTAAAATTATTATTCTTGAAGGCTATACACAACTGAATTACAGCCAGAAAGAAAATGTAGAGATGAGCTAGTTCTGGACATGTCACTGCATCTCCACATGTGCGATGGCATTCTATTTTATTTTGTCTATGTTGCTTCTTTGGCTTTGTGTTGCAGAGTTTTGGATGATGAGTTCGTGGTTATTTAGAGGGAGATATATTCCAAAAACATAACATTTGGCAGTAAGCTCAT
This sequence comes from Lithobius niger, assembly GCA_023313725.1. Classification (NCBI taxonomy): domain Eukaryota; kingdom Metazoa; phylum Arthropoda; class Chilopoda; order Lithobiomorpha; family Lithobiidae; genus Lithobius; species Lithobius niger. The sequence goes on from JAHWFP010130417.1 coordinate 6,723, forward strand.
CAAAATATGGTCAGTTGTGTAAAAGAATTTGAAACGGTTTAGTTGTAGGCTGTAGCCCTAGTATGAAGGCAATGGCTGACACGGCCACAACTTCATAACGCCCCTGCAAACTGCCTCTGCAATTTCTCACTGAAACGACAATATGTATGTTTACTCCACGCTTAACTAATGCTTCGTATCAATTTCATTGTGTTTTGCGTATACATTTCATGCAGTAGCCTAGTGTTGGGCGGTTCGGTACCAAATACCGTACATTGTTAAAATACCGGTATTGTTTACTATGAAAAAAAGGTGCTAAATTTATAACAATAGTTCAGTCAGTCCTTGTGTCGTAGGGCTCAAAGCAGTGTAATAATCAGTTAAAGATCAACAATGGTAATATTGGAATTCTAAACAATGCACAAAAGCGGAGCGAAATTTGTGTAATTTTGATGCTACAACCAGCTTAAGAACAACAGAAAAATAAAATTGAGTTCAAAGTACAGTAGCTTAATTGGTGATTATTTTTTATGTGTATTTTTTTGGAGGGGGGAGGGGCTATGTAAATGAAATTGATGATTCATTTCCAACCTTAACTAGTTTGATTAGGCTACTTAAAAAAAAATACCGTTGGTACCGGAGGTACCGAAGGAAGTACCGTCAAATTTTAGGAACCGTTAAATACCGAGTACCGCGGTACCTAGGCTGGTACCGGCACCGCCACAAAAATTCCGGGTACCGCCCAACACTACAGTAGCCTAGTTACCCTAGTTAGTCAACAAAATCTCAGGCGGCCATATTGGAAAGGTTGTCTCAGCTAGTCTAGCTACTTTAAATTGTTATCACATCGATTACCTTAGACATCATGAACAAAGGTGTCGAATTTCCAAATTTTGATCGGAGTGCAACTTTGCACCTAAAATCTGTTACTGGGGTGCAAAAAAAAGTCTTTGCAGTGCAAAACCAAAATGTAAACTAACAATGGTCTCCTTGATGTTGACTGGAAGCAGCTCTGACTGTAGAGCGGACAGATATGCGCGGCCTCGAACTCTTTTTTTGAGGCGGTGTCGTATTGATGTGAGAAGGTTTTGTTTCGGGGTTAGGGTTGTGATAGCATGGAACGTACAGCCTGAAGAAGCTGTACCATCGCTGAGTGTTTTCAAGCGTCGCCTGTCCTTGTGCAATGTAACGAGATAGAACTTGTTCACGGTTTCCTCTTGTCCTCTGGGACGCTTCACTGTGTGGATTCTTTACTTATATTTACTTATTTACTTAATGTGGTCACCTATTTTATAGCCATCAAAAATTTTAACATTCAGCATCTCAATAAAATGTACTGTTTTCCTGCACTTTGCTTAAAACTGACTAAAACTTCACTATTCAACTGAAAAACTTGTAGGCCCTACCCATAGTTTAACCCAGGGGTGCATAAAATTCTTACTGGACAAAATTTTTAAAATTTCTACAGCCTTTCACCATGTGCCCCTGTGCATCCGAATATTTCAACCCCTGTGAACATATTTTTTTTTAATGATAAAAAATTGGCTTAAAATGTGACCTATGTTGAGAAAATAAATTAATCCAAACGTGGCCATGATCACCCTGGTTTTACCCTATAAGCTAGTATCCCGGTTAAAAAAAAAGTGTCTTTAGTACCAGTTGGTCCGTAACTGTTTCAAGCCTCTCTTGAAAGCATTACCGGGACCGCGGCTCTGTGAGTACGAATCCCGGTATACACAAAAAGTGCAGATTTAGGAAAAGTTAGATAGGTTTGATCAGGTATCGTGCGATTAGGAAGGTTACGTTTACTCTGTAAACAGGACGGAAAGCCAAATGGGTTCGAAGAGTGATAAATAAAGCATGTTAAATGCTGCCTACGGGGATGTTTCCTTTTCGCCATGTCAATACGGCTGAATGGTAGGACTCCGGCTTTTGGTCTCAATGGTCAAGGGTTTAATTCCTACCCCAGAAGCAGAACTTTATGCAACACCAATTGCCAGAAAAAAATTGTCTGCAGCTCATCTGTTTTTAATATAGGGTTACGCACATGTTTAATGGTTTTTATTGAATAACTTTTCAGTGATCCTATTGATCTGCCTACGGGTCCACTACCGCAGAAGCTCCGAGCAAGATGGCCGGCCTATCTAGATTCCGGCGCGTGAAGTTTAGAAAGGTTTAAGATTTTGATTGCGGTTTCTGGTGTTATGTGGTTAGGTTAGGTAAATTTGGAAAAAACTGACCTTATTTTCGAGAAACAGCGACCTTAATTTACCCTTTACACCAACGGAGATAGTACAACCAACGTATACAGATCGATGGTGGACGCGCTTGGAGCCGCTGTGGAAGTGGTTCCCTGCCTACTCCATCAATGGAAAGGTCGCGTCGAGATGTTTAAAATGGTGTATTGGAATGTCAAAATCGGTCAAAAATTTGCCCAAAATTTGTCCACGGTGGCCTTCAACTGTCCGCGACGTATCGTTGCGCGTGGCGCAGATTCTGCTACGGGAATTCCCACTCAGGCAGTCTAACATTTAAGTCCAAAAGGCAACGAAAATAGGTTTGCAACTGCATTTATTTATGTTGACTTCAACAAGATCAAGGTCAAGTTTTTCAATTCACCGGGACCAGTCTTCTAAAAAAAACCGCAGTGTTTCTAGTCCCGGTTGGTCCTGTAACTGTTTCAAGCCTATCTTAAACGCGTTGCCGGGACCGCAGCTCTGTGAATATGTATCTCGGCAAATACAAAACGACAGTTTTAAGGAATATTTGGATTATCATCATTATCTTGAAGTTGATTAAGTTTGGTTAGGTTAGGTCATCGTGTGATTAGGCACTAGGCAATGTTCACTTTAACAAAATCAAAGCGTAGTTAACAATTGATTCATCGAAACCAGACACACGGCGAAAAACAAAAGCAACACCGGGCCCTTATAATATGGATGACCAACCCTTTTATTATTAAATCCAAGTTACCGGTAGGACTACAACCCAAAATATGGACGAACAATTAGTACGACCTAGGACAAACTTTCAACCCTCCCTCACCGTCGGTAACTCGTCCCTCTTGTTAACATCGACCAGCATGTTATGAAATTTCCCGTATTCCTTGCTTTTACACACCTTGTCTTTCGTCCTTAATTCTTGGCCGATGTGATATTTCTTCATTATATCCGTACGGAGCCCCTCGTGCCCTTTTCCGATCTCCTCCTCGATCGTCAGGTCGATCTCTTTTATCTTTTCTTTCACGCTGACCCCCGTGCCGTTCTTTAGACCGTGATCTTGATCTCGATTTAGATCTGTGGCGTCTTTTCCTTGATTCACGATCACGATCCTTGTCTTTGTGCTTTTTAGAAGAACCCATACTCTTACTTATGAAGTTCGATCAACCACGGTCCTTGAATTGAAGTATTCAAAAACGTAATGGCGACGCACACAGAGAGGAAGTGGAATTCTGGGAGTTAGCGACTGACCTGTATACGTGATACCTAGATATCGCATTTCGAGGATCCGGTTACAAAGCAATTTGCATATTCGCAGTCTTCAAACATTGCGTCTATAGCATGGAGTAACATACAATCATATTCTTACACGTCCAGAATGAGGCGATGATGACAACGACTGACGGACCCCATATACTTCGGCTAAAATCTAAGTTCTCTCCTCGAACGGTAAAAGTAATTATCACAACTCGAAACCTGTTGTCAATGCACAGCACTCACCAAACCAACTCTCGCTTTAAAAAAAAACCCAGTGGTTTGAAATTCTTGTTACGTAATTTGTATGTTATTTCGTTATTAGCATTGCTTCTTTCGTAATGTTTAAACACTTTCTTGTGTTCGACGTTTGTAGGGGCGTCGTGCACCCACAAAATTGGGGGGGGGGGGCGCCATAACTTTTTCCAGCTAGGGGGTCTAGAAGAACCCGGATGCTCACGCATTTTCAGCAAATTTAATGAGTTTGAGACACCTGGAAGACCCAAATTGACACTTTTTAAAAGGTAGCGCTGACGCCACAAGCCAAAATCGTCTTTATTTTTGAGAAATGGGACTCTGAACTTGAAGCCCTTACTGCAGAATGCAAGCCACCTGTTGTCATAATATGTTAATTGAGAGCAAGAAGCGATTCGCTTAAAAGCTCCATCAATAAGAGAAAACAACAAAAAGAGTTAAATAAAAAATGTGTCGAGTCGGTTTTTGAAACAGTTAACCGTGTCAGCTTTGACTATGTTTTGTGGGAGAGAGTTCCAAGGGTCCACCACTCGATGTGTAAAGAAGTGCTTTACGCTGTTGACTCTGGCTTGCGGTTTGAAGATCTTGTAGCTGTGTCAACGAGTGTTCATGTGTAGGGAGAGATTTCAGAAGTCAATCCTGTCAGCATCATAGACTCATAGTATCCCTTCATGATTTTAAAGAATTCAATAAGGTCTCTGCGTTTCCTTCTTTCCTTCAGTGTGGTAAGCTTCACCAAGTCGAGTCGTTGCTCATATATCATGGTCAAAGTCTAATCTCCATAAACATGAGTTCCCTTCCTCAACTACTCATACCTGTGCAATTCCCTGCAAACTGTACCGAGGTATCATCAGCTTTATCCACTTTGGCATCGACACAGAAGTTTACACGTCCAAGAGCCCACTGAAGAAACTCTCACCTGTAATATTGCCAGTCACCATAGAATTACTATTGTGACAGTGCACAGATCACCATCAAGCTCTCCAACCAACAACTGTCACATCACTAACTACATCAAATCTATCTCCGATACTGCTAACCCCAAACTCCTCATCTGGTGACCTCAACATGCCCAAATACACTCAAGAAGATGGTG
>JAHWFP010130420.1:5519-22745 GCA_023313725.1 Lithobius niger
ACTGGAATTATGTAGAAAATGTCCGCTCATTTTCACAACGAGGACACGTTTTAATGTCCAGCTAATTTTCGGTGCCTGAGGACGGTGGCAGCCAGCCACCGAAAATTAGCTGGACATTAAAAAGTGTTCTCGTTGTGAAAATGAGCAGAAATTTTCTACATAATTCCAGTAATTATGACTCTAATCATCACATCATCAAAAATTGCGCAAACATACCGTGTTTCTTATTCGAAAATTCAGTGACTTCATAAAGTCAGCTGTGTTACACTAATTTCAAAAGAATTTAGAAAAAATTACGTTGTGGTGAATTTTCGACAAACATTAGGCGACGTTTACTCGTGTGGAACGCCATTTGGCTTCTTACGGCAGACAAATGGCATTCCACAAAAGTAAAAATCGTTTGCAACAATTTTCCGAGAATTCGCCACAACATGATAATTGTTGCAAACTGTTTTGAAATTTGCATAAAAGAACTGTATGATGTCAAAAATGGTATCTGCAAAATTATCTGCATGTGTTACATCAGAAAAACAAATATGTCTGTTTATTTGCGTTATCGACAACCCAAAAACAGTTTATTACGTTTCTACACAATGCCTTAGCCATGAGCTTCACAGAAGGACACGAGTTTAAGCTGGCAGGACGCTAGCATCCTCTGTACAGAAAAATGTCATAAACTCGACCAGCCTTGAAACAAAGTCTTCATAAAGAATACCGATACTGTACCAATATACCAACAAAGGGGCTACAGTAATTAACCCTAATCTTTCACCGACTCACGTTTTAAATTCAACATGTACCTCAGAAGACCACATCAAAAGCTGGCAAAATAAAAAGACGAATGCCTCTACAAGTTGAGCTAGGTTGAGCATGGTATTTTTATCATGCCAATTTGTGACTGAAAGCTATGTTATGCTGCCACAAAGTGGTGAATGTGTTCCAGAATCGCATAAATCTAGTACACTCCCTGCTCATATGATTAAGTCTTATGTTGAATGTAAATTTGACATAATAATGCAACAAAATTGTGTTCACAACATTCATTATTTTTTTTTGAAACACAGACACAGCTTACATCATTCGTGCTAAAACAAAGTTGGACAAGCAACATGGAAAAAAAACATGCACAACATTCGATAGATTACACTTTCGTAAACAAAGTGTCACTTCACAAAATACATAACCCAATAAATCAAGAAACATCTTAGGCCTATAACCAGATCGCAAACTAACACACATTTCAACAAGTTTGATTGTGATTGCATGACTCAGTTGTGGCAACGCACTAGAGCAGAAAACTGCCAACACAGTACTCACACTTACACAGCGTAATTCAGATGTCATTAATATGTCGCCATGTTTGTGATTACAAATGAACATATTCCCACCATGTAAAAATCTTAATTACCCCATTGTAAATTTTTCACAGGCCAAATCTAGCTGGAGTCCGCCGCGGGGTCAACGGTGTAGTGGGATCTCGCGCGCCGGGGGAGTATATCGTCCCCTTGCGCTGAGATGCTTGCACTTTGGCCTCCTGTTCGTCGCGTCGCTGTTGCAGTTGTTCCTGAGCCATCGCCATTTCTGCTTCCATGGCAGAAACGTTCTGTTGGGCAAGGAGACGCTTTTCCAAGCGTGATTTAGCAGATTCTTTGATACTATAAAACATTGGTCCTAGCTCGGCCAGCCACTGTCCGTCGACAGCAGTAACACACTGCATGTATTCCTTGGCCGTCATTACAAGTTCGTGGTATACAACGTAGTCAGGAGTGTAGCCCATACCAAAGAGGGCACTGGTTGGGTGAATGTGGCATGGCATACCTGTGCGACAGTTGACATACTCTCCAATTCCTTTTAGCCGCGCAGCCTGAAAAGAGAAGGGAAAAAGATTAGTTGGTACGCCATGCAAATTAGGGAAACACCACTCCAAGTTAAAACTGCATATGCCAAAAGGTCGGTAACGGCAGGGTCAAAGAAGCTCAGAAGAATGGCAACCCATTTCAAGAGTTTTCTTCTTCATACTTCTTTTTCCTTAAAACGTCTTCTCATTGTGTGCCAGACAACCTGTTGCTTGTAGCGTAGCTGCATGTGCTACTCGTTCTGTTACCAAATTACAAAAGCCACCAGGTTCATTTTAGTGTACTTTTATAACCATTTCCAGTAAGAGAAATGAACAGTTCTCAAAAAGTACACTGATTTCAACCAGAAGTGTGTGTGTGTCTTACAAATCTTGACAGTACAGTTGTTAAGTGCAATACTTCGGTCACAATTTTTCAGATTCATTAAAACAAAATTAGGCTACTCACAAGCAGTAAGTTTGCCCCGCTACACATAATGATGGAGCTAGCCCCTACTCGGAGCACATATAGTTTGAGAAACTCATTGATTGCAACCAATGCTGTCCTACGGCATTGAAATTCCCACCTGACATGTAGTACCTATTTTTGTCTATAAGATGGGGGATTGGGGGTCACTCCACAAGCTTGCATTGGGGTCCCCTGCTACCTTTAATAAAGCCCCAGATATAAAACAGAACTTTGTTCCTTTGAAAAATAGAAGCTAGGTTCTAACTGGGGACATACGTGCATGACAGAGACAACGTGATTGCCAAAAACATCACGCTAATTGGATAAATGGGATGCATTTTAGTAAATCATCAATGTTGCTCCCATGCCCACATGAGGGTTTCCCTGCACGGTGCAGGATATTGTCTGCTGCACCAACCAAAGGTCCTACATCACTGACGTTGTACGCCTGACATGAAACCGTCTTTGTGCTGATGTTTATTTACCATTTTGGTTGTAATGTACTCAAAATTTATCTGTTTGAAGTAAGGCTGTGCCGGTGCCACTATTTCCGATACCGGTGCCCGTTTACCCGGTTCCGATCGCAGTACCGGTGATATTGGTCATTTGCCAATACTGTGCCAAAGCCGATTCCAAGCCGGTGCGAATGCCGATGGCAAATGATAACTTAATAGCGAATACAGAACATGTTGACACGTCAGTAATTTAATGCTGTAACAAACGTAACACTTTTACTAAGGAATTGTTCGCTAACACTTTAGCGCAACGAGATTAAAACCTATTGAAAGATTGGCAACCGCTGTTTACAGTGGCTTATTACAAAAGATTACAGGAAGATTCAAGAAGAATTTCGCGTCCTGAAATACGGTGAAGCGCTCGTTGTTGAAAAAAATACCCAACATGTTGGCAGACACTGAAGAGAAAAAAATCACGACATAATTCAAAGTTCTGCAAAAACATTTAAGTTTTTGTACGGTGAATTTTCGATGAACAATTTGGACCCAAATTTGGTGATTGTTTTGGGGTTCGGGGAAACTTCGTCTCATTCCTGGTTTCTTGCTTACATTTGATTGTCTGTTGATTGCTACCCAGCACTCGCATGCCAACTTGACAAAAACTGTAAATCGTCATTCTCTCAGCTCGCAGTAAACCTTGTACAGATCAGTAGGTCAGTGCACAAAATTGGAAAACCATGGCAGCAAACACAATTGAATCTAAGGCCGTGCAAAAAAAATTGTTTGGTTTACGGGCGAGGTTGCAAATTGAAGCACCAGGCAACCAGGCATTTTATTTTATTTAGCTGGCTACATATCTTCGACACGTACCTAGCCCAAAGCTGAAAGATTATGTAGTAGGCCTAAAAAAAGTTTAAACTTGAAAAAAATATATATCCAGTAAGGTATTTGTCATAAAGTATTCAGTGTTTTTTTTTTTTAGTTTTTGCCACATAACTTCTTAGTGATTTCAGCTAGAGACATGAAACTAGCACTACTGAAAAGCTCGTTTCGAGTCAGTTAAAATGGTGTACTGGAATATCAAAATCGGTCGAAATTTAGCGGAAATATGATTTTTAGCGGTTCGATCAAGATTCAGATAAAAAAATTTTGACCCGCGATAATTTAAGGTACCTGCACGCACCTGTAAACCAAACAATTAACTTTGCATGACCTAAGCATAATATTAGAGACGACACAAACTGTGCCTGAAAATGAACGAGAAGCCCAAAACTACAGTAACGCCAAATTGGGTCTGAATTGTTCATCAAAAATTCAGTGTGAAAAAAAAAGTCAGTATTTTTGCAAAACCTTGAATTCTAGCGTGATTTTTTCTCTCTCCAATGAAGGAGTTTTGGCAGAAGATAGGCCAAGGGAAAAAATGTCTTGGTTCTCCGGTATTTTTTTACAGGTTCAAAAGTCACCTGGTGACAAGCTTTTATTTTTAATTTTTATTTCTGTTTGAAAGTAAGTAACCTAGTAACTTTAATTTTTTTTCTACTCAGATTGCAGTAGTCAAGTTCTAAACTATTTCAAACAACAATTTAAACGTACATTCCTCTAGGTTGGCTTTCCTGCTTGGCTCAGTTTTGCAAATTACTTCAGACGCAAAGGCATCGCAGAAATAAATGTTGCAAAGGCATTCATTTTCCTATTTTCCCTCGTGAGAAACGATTTTGCTACATTCACTCTAATCTAAATATATGTTGCAAAAGCTATTTTGTGCAGGATGCTCTAATATAATGAGAAGGTAAGTCCTTTTAAACTGGAAACGTATGTGCAAGAAACCTCACCTGTCTTACACATTTTCTTTTGAGTATATTTTTGCAGGTCGCTTTTTTTTTTTTTTTATACAAAAAACAACTTTACCAGTCCCAAAAAAATTTTATAATTTTTTAACTACAATCTTCCTCCATCATCGCACAATTTCATACAGAAGACACTGTGAAGACACAGTCTGACAAATTTTCGACAGCAATGCTACTGTCATCATCAGGGACTTCAAAGGTAATCCTGGTCACATTCTTGCTCTTTGCCAGAATTTAAATTTGGCAGAACAGGTTGCCGCCTGTATTTACACGGTAATGGGCATTCATGCTGTATTTTAAGGTAGTGGGCCCTTCATGCTGCTATTAGCTCTCCAACACCGCACTAACTGCTTACTCAAGTCCCTTACCCACGAGGTGTCGCACATTTGGTAAGACGGAACCTGAATATTCATAAGTTGGAATCCATTCTGCTCATGGTGTTGTATAGCAATGGATTCCAGGCACCTTAGCTGACCGTCACGTGCAAAGTTTAAGTGGATGATCGCCGTGGCCTTCTCGTGGCATGAGTTGAATGGGAGAAAGCCACAACACTCACCCGCTCAAACTCTATACGCAACAGTCATCTTAGGTGCCTGGAATCCACTGCTGTACAACACCATGAGCAGAATGGAATCCAACTTATGAATATTCTGGGCCATTCTTACCCAAATGTGGCATTAAGAATGGCCCACTAACTTGTAAATACAGGAGGCTATGCTTTCTGCCAAATTCAAATTCTGGCAAAGAGCAAGAATGTAACCAGGATCCTAATTACTTTACCTTTGAAGTGCCTGATGATGACAGTAGTACTGCTGTCGAAAAGTAGCAAGATTGCGCGAGTGTCTTCTGTATGAAATTGTGCGATGATGGAGGAAGATTGTAGTTTTAAAATCACTTTTTTTTTTATCTAGCCCAAAAATACGAGGCAGGGCCCGAGAACTGACCAGCAAGGTCATGACTGTGAAGGAAGCTGCCAGGTTATCAGCTTTATTCTTGTACGATTTCTCACAGTTTTCATATTACTAGACCTACAACAAATTTCATTTATGAATATCGCGTACCATACCAATTGGGAAACATTCTGTCGTAACTTCTTTACCACCCTGTAGATTTGTGCCAATCCTCCCCCCGGTTTGTTCTACAAAAACCATAACTAAACTCTCAACAATTTCTTTTTAATTTTTGTTCCTCACCTGGTGGAAATATGACGAGCAGATGCACTTGCGCACAATATCCCAAGTGGTCCCGCACGATACAATCCGCATTTTTTGTTGCACCATGATATCCTTGAGCTGCTGCCGCACTTCACGCACTTTGCGCATTGCCTTGATATGAATGAAGTGGTCATTGCACCAAAGAGAAGAGTACCCGTTGTTCTGCCACTGTTGGTATACGTTCAGGTAAGTTAGGTGATCACTCTCTGGCACCTAAATTGAGAGAAAAAAAAATGGTGTAAGTAACGTATTAACTAATTAAAATTTAAACAGGCCTGCAAACAATTGAAATAATATACACTATAAATAAAGCTGTGCAGGTACCAATACTGGTACCGGGACCGACTGCAGGTACCACTGGTATCGGTTATCGGACCGGCACCGGGTTAACAAGTACCGGAAAAAGTTACCGGCATCGGCTTGTTTTCTTTCAGAATCGGCATTTTCGCACATTAATAATATGGCATATTGTTCCTTCCCAATGCTACTAAACATTAAGCAACTTTTAAATAAATAATCTGCTAGGTTTTAATCTCGTTGAGCTATTAAGTGTTAGCGAACAATTCCTTTGTAAAAGTGTTAAGTTTGTTACACCTTTAAATTACTGACGTATGAACAAGTTCTGTACTCTTGTTTGACATCGGCATTGGCACCGGCTTGGTATCGGCACAGTATCGGCAAATGACCAATAGCATCGATATTGGGATCGGTACCGAGTAAACGGGCACCGGTATCGAAGGTATCGGAAAAGTGGCCCCGGCACAGCCTTAAAGCCTGTCCAGAGACCTAGGTATTTCACACCTTCACCAAAGAAAATGACAATAGTACATGGAGTGACACGGTAACAGGTAATTGAGGAGAAAATTACACATTTCAATACGTAACAACTGTATGAAATTGGGACGCTTTGGATTGGTTACAGGAATACCATGGAACATTTTCCACACAGTGACGATGATAATGACAAGCATTGACGAATAACACAGGGTCCTGGCCACTGAAACATTATTATAACACTGTACAGTACTGTAGACTCGAGGCCTGAGGAAAACACAATTTGGTTACTGCAACATTGGAGATGAAAACTTGCGTTGGTCGTTAGGAGTGTTGTTTTTTCACTATTTTATTTTACTTAGCCTAATACTTTGGTGCCTTTTATTTTGCAGCCTTAGAAAGCATACATGGAAAGCCTACCATATCCTGGCATGAAATCGAGGATAGGTAGCCTACCCAACGAAATCGTAGTCATCCGACAAATCACGTGATTTTTTGTACACTTACGTACGCTTAACACATTTTATCACACTATTTTACACTCTGAACAGACAAGTTAAAATTTTGGATAGGCCTACCAGGATACCAGGCTGGGTGTTACGGTTTTTTATGGGCTTTTTTGGGTTTTATCAAGTTTCATCATTATGGACCTCCATAAACAAAAGGGAAACCTAACACTGCAGCAGCCAAATTCGAAATGAAAATGCAGCAGAGGAGTGGGTAGCGACACATCATCCCGAGTTTTTGGCTGGAGTGTTAGCTTTAGATGACGAAGCATTCTATCCCAATTCCCAAGTCAACGTGTCAAGCAAAGTTTTCAGCCCAGCAAAATGGTGGCAACTCATGAGCAAGAAGAACTAAAAATCAACGAAACTACCAGAAGGCTTCTGTGATTTTTTGCGGCTCTTCATTGTGCTCCGACTAGCGCTGTATCAATCGAGAGGGTTTTTTCAACATTTGGACTTGTTGGTCTAAGCTGAGAAACAGACTGGGTACAGATGTTGGGTCTTAGGGATAAACCGAATGGAGACCGTCTAAAGGGGTTTAAAGGCTGACTCACTGGAACTGCGTAGGCTTAAATCTAACCTCAGGCGTACCTACTCTCTTTTACATGATCTTTACAGCCGCTTCTTCTCCATTAACTGTGATTGTAGGACCAGGGGGCATCCCTTTAAACTTATTGTCCAACTTAATGTGCGATATTGTCGGAAGTTCTTTGTCTCACATCATGTTGTTAAAGTGTGGAATGGACTGCCCACAGATGTGGTAACTTCGCCATCATTAGCATGTTTTAGATCCAGACTCGCAAATTGTGAGTTAACGAGGTATGTCAGGTGGGCTCAGCTATTTTACTTTTTGTGTTTTATGGGTTTTTTTTTTGTTTTTTTTCCTTCCCCAACCTGCTTTTTATTGTTCTTAAACTTTTCTTTGGGTAGGTATTAGGGATGGGTCGGTAACCGAAACCGAAACCGAATTTTCGGTTTTTACTGAAAACCGACACCGAAACCGATTCGGATCTTGTGTCGGTTTTTCGTACGGTGTTCGAAAATCAAAAAAATGATTTGTTGTCTTACATTTTTTTAATAATTTTCATTTTCTACGTATAAATGACAGCAAAGCTCCTAGCTATTAAAACGAAAATAGTAGAAGAAAATGGTGCCACAGCTATACCCACGCTCTATGACGCTGCTGAAAGTGAAAGTAGGAGTAAGTTGAAGCTAGCAATACAACTGTTGCAAGAAAAAAATTAGGAAAATCTGGTTGGGGAGGATGGTGGAAAAACCGATACCGAAACCGAAACCGAGGTTTTTGGGGCGTGAAAACCGAAACCGGAACCGAAATCAAAAAAAATGAAACCGACCCATCCCTAGTAGGTATTAGTGATTGAAAACACCGGTAACCGGTTGATACAATGGTATTTGAAAGACATCTCCAAACCAATGACACATTACCACCAACGTAGAACAAACACAGTCCTGTTGGACCGTGTTTGTTCTACGTTGGTGGTATTGTGTCATTGATTTGGAGATAGGTGTTAGTGGTCACCCATGACCCTTCCTGTTCCATTTGCAACCTCTGGTGCATAAAATGTTTTTATTTATTTATTATTATTATAGATAAAGCCCAGAAATTAGTTAAAGTGTAGGCTACTGTTACTTACAAGCTGATCAAGGGACTGGTGATTTCTTGTATTAAGACAGCAAACAATAAACATTTTAATGACATTCCAATATGTTAGTTGGTTCATGCATTCACTCATTTTGCTTATTTTATCTGAAAAGAACCCACATTTGAGTTTTTGGTGGGTTTTTCAGGCAAACTCTTACATGCATGAACATTGAAGGTATGGGCCAATCAGCCATGTCAGTACATGGCTTTTGATCTCAAATGTTGAGGGATCGAGTCCCGCTAAGGTAGACTGGCCAGCATTTAAGTCCAAACGGCAACGGAAATGGGTTTGCGTCTGTATTTATTTAGGCTAACATTCCAGTTGCAGGCGCTTTCCGCCAGGCATGTTACTCTCCCTTTTATCGTCCTGTTGTCGAAATGTGCATGCAGAGTCAATCCAATTTCAGAGTGAACCCATACGTATAAAGAGCGGACTGTAAAAACTGTGCACGAAAATTTTTCAATGACAGACCGCAAGAATAACTCAATTGACTCAACGCTAACAGAGAGCTGCAAACAAAAATGTATATACATTTTTATGTTCGTCGAAGTAATAATGACTAAGGCTGTACCGATACCACTTCTACCGATCCGATGCAGATACCGATCCGATACCGCATGATATCTGTTAAACCGATACCGATGCTGACTTAATTCAAGACGAGACTTCGTGTTGCACTGTTATTTTGGAATCGTGACCGTCTGAAGGCAGGGAACACAAAGTTCTCGATGCAGATAATGATTTTATTCAGGATGAAACTTTGTGTTGCACTTCAGAACTTCCAGAACAGTGGCAGACAGCAGGCAGGAAACATGAAACTCTACATCATCAAGGGTGAAATGTGGTATCTGCAAAGGAATCTCTAAGAAATACCGATTCCGATCAGATTCCGATACATTGAATATCTGCAGATTTACCGATACGGTATCTGCATCTGTACAGCCTTAATAATGACTAAACACATGATACAAAAATCCAAAAATAACGTCTAATGTACTGCCTACCTACAATCACTTCTACAAGATGGAACCCCACCTGCGGCATCAGCAACCCCATTTAAAGCCAGAGCAAAGCGAAATGTACAAGGAAGTGCCACTTACCGTCAAAACATACCCGGCGTGATATTACGTTGTGCCAATTTACAAAAATTTGCCACTTGAGGCAAAGTTGGAAAGTAACTTAATTTTCTTTTTTAAGTGTTTTATCGCTTAATAGTCAATGATATCTTTCCCTGTAGTAGAATCAGCACGACGGGTGATGATACGTCACGGTCAGTGGGAGGCTGCTGTGGCCTGATTTTGCTAAAATTTCCACCAAGTCATCAATTTTTGAACCAGACATTTCGTATAAGCCATTTTAATTATCTCGATGAGATCTATCCACTGGTAGAAGAGTCAAATTAATAAATTAAATCAATGTACACATAGGCCTAGTTATTTAGGGTAACCCAAGTGTGTGTGCTACTAACGAATTTCGATACTGATACCGATACTTTCTTGATGTCGGTGGTGGTATCGAAATTTAAAATTGGGTATCAATTTTCTGTAGTATCGATGGTATCGAAAAGTATCGCCAGTATCAAACATTTTTTTAGTGTCGACGCAGATTATTAACAGCGAAGAGATTGACCCAGCGTGAGCCCTACCTTTAATCATTAGCCTACTAGTCTAAGTTGTGAAGATTTGACTATTCCGAGGTTTCCTTTAAGAACTTCATCGGTTACCATCCATGAAGTTCCTTTAATTCTCCAAGTATCGGTGTCGAAAAGAGTATCATATCGAAAAAAGTATAGGCATCGAGAAAGTAACGATATCAATACTTGGAAGAATAACGTATCGGTGTAGAGTTGGAAAACCTGATATCGCACAGCCCTGCAAGTAACAGATTGGCTGCCGTCAAACTATCTCAACACAATGAAAGACGCAGACAGTGGTGAAAAGTTCCCTACAAGGGTGGGGGAGGGGGGTTAGACCACAAAGTCGGCTAAGAAAGGAAATTAGTAATCCACATGAAACAAAGAGGTATATCATAAGTGAAATGTCCTGAACAGTGTTCGTACACCAGAGACGAAACCATTTTAAAGGCCTTTTCAAGGCCAACTCGAAGCTAATTTCAAGGCAGTATGTCAACAAAATTGTTAAAAATTACCTTAAAATAAATTCAATCTTTTTGCTAGGCTATACGTACTCTATAATTGAATAAACATCCGTTTAAAAGTTATTTATTTTGTTCCATCGTGGGACAAGTTGCCTTTCCAACTCCGCACTAATACGAGAATATGAACGAAGGCATGCCGTGTCGTTAACAGAAGATTAGTATTAGGCTGACTATTTTTTTTTATTTATGAATTTCAGCATAAATTGGCTGTATTTCATCAAACGTAGATCGCTAACAAAGTACAAGGCCATTTCAAGGCTCTTACAACAAAAATGCCAATTTTCAAGATTTTTCAAGCCTTGAAATTTTTGGTTGTATAATTTAAGGATTTTCAAGGAATTCAAAAGCACCTGAAAACAGCACAATAAGCTATCATTCTACTCCAAGCAAACTATTACCTTTACCGTACTCGAAAACATGTACGCCGTACCTATGCTAAATCTACCGAAAGTGTGACAAACAAATTTATTTAAGGCTGGTAAACAAAACAAATTACCTCGCATTTCGTGGGGTAAGGTAGATTTTGTAAGCAGGCGAGTATATCTATGGTACGTTCAACACTAGACTAACCTGGAATTTTTCCCTTGCGGCATCGCTTTCCTCTTCACGACCCTTCGGGCGAAAGAAAATGGCTGGTACTGAAAGCATCGAGGCAATAATTAGAATCTCAGAGCTGCAGTCCATGTCACAAGACACAATCAGCATTTTAGAGAGGGCCGGATCGAGAGGAAACTCGACCATATTGCGACCGAGAGGAGTTAGATTCCCGGTGTTGTCCAGGGCACCGAGAATCCACAGCTGGTACATGGAGTTGAGCATGTTATCTTGCGGTGGGGGATCCATAAAATGGAACTGCAACAGGTCTTGGACGCCCAGACTTTTGAGCAACAGGACAACATTGGCCAAATTTGTACGTTGTATCTCAGGCACGGTCGTCGTTAACATTTCGTTCTTATACTGGCCCTCTGTGTAAAGCCGGTAGCACTGTCCAGGGCCAGTTCTGCCTGCACGACCAGAACGCTGGTTGGCATTGGCCTGCGAGATAGGGTATACCTGTAAGGCATCCATACCAATGCGGGGATTGAAAACTTTCAGCTTACAATAGCCCGAATCTATCACAAAAATGATGCCGTCGACAGTCAGAGATGTCTCGGCAATGTTTGTTGCAACGATGCACTTGCGGACTCCGTCGGGTGCCTTCTGAAATATTTTAGCCTGCAGGTCGCTGGGCAACTGTGAATATATAGGCAGGATGGCTAACTGTGGGGCGTTGTCGATGTCCGCTAGACGCTCGGCAATCAGATCACACGTTACTTCAATGTCCTCTTGACCAGGCATGAAGATCAGCATGTCACCCAGCATTGGCTGAAGGTGTATCTGAAGTGCTTGTTTGACAGCAGCGTCCACATAATCCTCAACGGAATTCTTGCTAAATAGCACATCCACTGGAAATGTGCGCCCAGGAATGGTGAACTCGGGAACGTTCCCGAAAAATGTGGCAAACTTTGAAGAGTCCATTGTTGCCGACGTAACAATGAGTTTGAGATCCTGCCTTCGAGCTACAACTTCCCGCAACAAACCAAAGAGGACGTCAGTGTTTAAAGAACGTTCATGCGCCTCATCCATGATGATGGCACTATAGTTATCGAGATCAGGCTCACGTAGCGACTCCCTCAGCAAAATGCCGTAAGTCATGTATTTGATCACAGTTTTTTCACTAGTGCAGTCTTCAAACCGAATTGCATATCCTACTTCCTCCCCTAAAACACAGTGCATTTCATCTGAGACGCGCTTAGCGACAGACATTGCTGCTACACGCCGAGGTTGAGTGCAACCAATCATGCCGTACTTACTGTAGCCTTCTTCATGTAAATATTGCGTTAGCTGCGTCGTTTTGCCCGAACCCGTTTCTCCCACAATAATCACAACACTGTTGTCGCGAATAACATTCAGCAAAGCTTGGCGTACACCAAACACGGGCAAGTACTGTCGTTGCTGGAGTAAGGTGCGGTGCTTCGCAAATTCACTGACGGCCTCGCTAGCACCTTTCATGTGATCGGCGAACTTGTGGTCCGACTTGTAGTCCGTTTCACCACTCTCGTTTTGTTTCTCGTCCTTCTCATCTTCCCTCTTGAGTCCCATGATGTCTCCTAGTTTTGTCCCAGCTAGTTCCCAGTGCTTCTGCTGTGCCTTTCGTCGCTCTTTTTGCTCCCGATGGAGCCTCACGGAAAGCGAACCCTTTCGAGATATAATGGCCAAATCCGAGGTGGGGTCTTTGACTGGGACTACAGGCTCAGGCTGTTTGGTAAAAACAATACGGCCGTCAAGAAATGGCGGTACTATATTGTGAACTAGGAGATGCACCCGCGCTTCGTTATCCTCCTCAAAGTCGTCATCAGCTTCGAGTTTCTGAACTACACCACTCGTCAACATGCGGTTCGTCTCCCATTTCTCATTGTCTTTATTGATCTGTCGCTGTTGGGCCGACATTCGCTTCTTTTTCTTCTGTTCTAAAACTTCTTCCTTCGTTTTGATGTATTCCTGCGACATACCGGAAAAGGGATTATGCTCATCGTCGTAACCCTCGTCCATGCCATACCACTCGCGATCCAGTCGTTTCTGGTCATCTTCCCACATTCTTTGTTCTTCTTCGGTCCTTTCACTTGGACTCTTGTGTCTGCCCGTGTCCCTTCGACTTCCTCCCGCCCACGCGTTGTGTTTGTGCGTCGGTGTCGGCAAGGGGGTATCTGTGGGCCGACGGTACTTCTCCGATCGACCCGTGTCTTTATGAGAACGAGAGCTGTGATCGCTCCGATCCCAATCCCGGTCACGACGCGACGATTCGGGAGTCGGCAGGTCCCAGGCAGAATATTTCGAAGGAGTTGGCGCATCGTCGTCTTCCCAGTTCGACTTTGACGGTGTATCCTTCACTTTCAATTTCGGGGTGCCTGGCTCATCCTGGAACTTACGAGGCGTTTCATCCCAATTTCTACTGCTTCGCTCGCTGCGATCACTCCTTTCGCTCCGATCGCCTCGCTCGCTTCGCTTCCGCTCTCTCCTGGAGCTGCGTTCGTCGTCTCGATCACGTCGTCGGCTGCGGTCACGGTCTTTATTCCGAGTGCGCTTTTCCTTGGAGGATGCGTACACGCCCCGTTCTCGTTGCTTTATTTTGTCATACAACTTCTGCCGTACTTCGTCATTGACACCGCCAGTGTGGGTTGGTGTGTCGACCCTTGCGGGCCGATAGTGTCGAGCATTTTTGCTCTTTTTCGACGAAGGGTCATCATCCTCTACGTCTTCTCCCTCCCACTCGTCACAAAATGACATCACACGAGATTTTCTCTCCGCTAGTTCCTCTTCCAGCTGCTTCTCCCTCCTCTTTTGAGCAGCCAGAACATCTAAACCCAACAATGACATTCTTGGCTGGGGTGCCTTAAAAATCATTTCTCGTTCATCGTCTCCCACCGCCCGTTTCTTGAGGACCAACCCTCCGACCTCGTCTGGACTTCCCTCCAATCGGTGTATCGAAGCGTCGTCCATAGTAACGGACCCTTTCCCACAAAATCACTAAAATTCTTTCTTGGCTTTCAAGAAGTTAAGCCAGTCGTATCTTTCACGTTTACGTTTTCATTCATTTACACCAACTAGCATATCGTGTTGTTGAGCAGATCTACACCTAGTTTTCCACGTATTTAACTAGTATTGTGTACTGTCGCTCACGGAATGATTAAATGACAGTTTGTCTTGCAGATTCCCGTTGCTCAGATCATCACAAATTATTTAGATCATAAAACAGGTACTGGTTTGTGCAATGACGCTTTTTGGAAGCGTCGCCATTCCGGTACCTCCTAGGCCGAGCCGAGCATTGCTTGCGTTTGAATTCTAAACTCGACTGTGAGAATACCTCTCGGTGTTAAACTGGAAATTTAAAAAAACAACGATTTATACATATAAATGATAAAATATGTAAAATTAAATTAATTTACGACTATAATACGTTTTTGTAAGCAAATAAAAATATTCTTAAGTTCATTTTTAATGTTTATTTCTATTTAATTTTTAAAATTTCAAACCAGAGAAAATCCTAGCAGCTCATATTTATTTTACATGTATTGCAAATAATAGATAACACTTAAGCATACCTTTAATTACCTGTACGATTTTAATAGACATGTTGTATTTACAAATATTATTTAAATAAAAAATATCAGCAATAAAACATCTTATTTTTACGACAAAATTACGTAAAGAATTTTGCAATATAGAACCACCGACTGCCGATAACCAGGAAGATTAAATAACCGAACGCTCAACGTGTTGCGCCTTCTTTCAGCAACCATGGTGTCGCCTTCCTTCACGAATTTCGCCAATGTTCATTCGAAAAAGACATGTATAAAGTTATCTTGGTATTCTTGGCAACGTCCATACTGAAATAGAGATGAAACAAATACATAGATACCTGGAGAAAGATGGCGCTGGGTAAATCAATCCTCTGTTTTCGCGGTTTTTAGATGATTTGGGTTACGGTGTTGACGACCAGACAAAATCTGGCCACGGCGAATTCCGATTTGACTGAAAATTTGCATTTGTTTTGTTGTAGTACGGTTACTTTGCTCCCTGAAGAGCCGGAGGATATGTGGCATGCCTACAATTTGGTGGCCGAAGGCGATCAGCTACGGGCATCCACTATCAGGTAACGCAATATGCTAACACATAATGACCGATTTTAAAGCTAGCAGTCTGTTCGTCCTAATGTAGTTAAAGAGTAGACCAGTTTATCCTTAGGTAGGATTGCAAGATAGCGTTACCGTACGCAGCTTCGTTATCACTAGCTGGTTCGGAACCACTTCCGTACACGACCATTACCCCACTAACACTTTTCCTATTCCTGGTACGAACCGTTCAGTCGTGGAAATGCTGGAGAGGTTACATGACTTCTCGTAAACATAGCGGCACAAGTCTACTTCACGCATATGGCCTAAATTTTAAGAAAAAGAAAACTTATCTTGAATTGGCTGGAAAGTCACTACAAACTGATCCCAAGCCGCGGCAGGCTCGAGGTAGACGACGCCGCGCAGTGAAGCACCACAAGTGATACGCCAAACCCCCAACCAGTGAGCCAGTTCATTACAAGTGAAACGCCAAACAGAAGCCGGTACCTATAACTTAACCTAACCGACAATAACAACAAAACCACACGCAACTGACAATAACTGCCCGCTTATCTTAACTGTTTACGAAAAAAAAATATAAGCTTCCCTGCTCCGCAAGGCCCCGCGAGCGAACGCAAACACCGTATAAATGTACGGATTGCAGAGCTACAAATTGACCGATTTAAGTCGTTTTAACACATTTCCGCGGTATAAAACAGACTGTTCCTGGATGTATGAAAGTGCTGGAGCCATTTGGAATCGATTTCAGAAGGATATCGGGTATGGGTGTATTCTAGACTTTAGCCCACTTTTCCTATCCCTGGTAAAAACCGTTCTTTCGTGCAAATGCTGGAGAGGTCACTGGTTATGACTTCTCGTAAACATAGCTACTGTATAACCAAACGCACAGTTTTGATGAGACTTAGGAACTAGTCCCGTACACAAACAACACCAACTGTTCCTCGACCGTTCTTTTGTGTAAAGGCTGAGCGTCGGAGGTTTTGGGAGAACACTATCTGTGTAGCTAAGAACACTCTTGGTTAGTGGTGGTCAAAGGGATTGGGGCATTGGGATTACTTTTCCCCTACGTTCAAACTCTACCCCACTGAACTGTATTCTTACTTGTGACCCTGGGGCCCACGTAACTCATTTGTGGGCAACTACCATCTACAAATAGAAATTCTTATACTCCGCGACTACTAACATACAGGGCTCGAAATGAGCGGTATCGCATCGCAATTTGCACCACAAATTTAAACTTTAGCGAAGCAAAATTAAATAATGTATCGCAGTTTAGCGATGCAACTGTATTAAATGAGACAACAGCGTAGTCATGATCGTGTTGGCTCACACGGTGATGCTAATCCCTCCTACTTCATCGACAGGCCAAGCATCGCACATGAATTCTGGGAAATCATTTGTTCTACCATCAACTTTGGTATTTAGTTGGTGGCGCTTTCGTTTCAGACACGGGTCAGAATAGTCTTAACGTGCATCGGATGCCATAGTCTTGACCAAGCATCCGTGCGTGTAGCCCCCAAAGCAGAATTTTCTGCCACTGTCTGCGATAACAATTGTCAGGGAAAAATTGTCTACAGCTAATCTTCGTATGGTTACGTGCATAGTTATTGGTTTTTACTGAATAACTTTTCAG